>JAKUCV010001187.1:0-20716 GCA_028386065.3 Turnera subulata | reverse complement strand
CTTCTTTTCAGCCTCCAACCCCATTGTATTCCGTCTTCAAACGGCACTGAAAATTGACAAGATCAATGCTGAGCTGTCCGAGATTAAGAATGACGCTGCCAGCTTTGGTCTAATTAGTGTTGCTATCTCAATGGAGAGAGCTCCACATACTGGAGCAGGCCGAGTAGTTACAGACTCCATTCTTAGTAAATCAGAACAAATTATAGGAAGGGATAATGATGTGTCTGAGGTGATTGAGTTGCTGAATGTTTCCAGAGATGAAATGCTCTCCATTGTTCCGATTGTGGGAATGGGTGGTCTCGGAAAGACCACTTTAGCCAAATTGGTGATTAAAGCAGTAGAGGAGAAAAGCCTTTTCGATAAAAAAATATGGGTTTGTGTTTCACAGGATTTTAATATCCAGAGGATTCTAGGAGAGATGTTAGAGAATTTGGAGGGTAGAAGCATGATGAGCAACTTGGATGCTATAGAAAGGCGACTTCAGGATAACCTGGAAGGCAAAAGATTCCTTCTGGTGCTTGATGACGTTTGGAATAAGGAAAGTAAGAAGTGGAAGAGCTTGAAGGATTGTTTATCTAAAGTTAGTGGAAGCAATGGGAATGTCGTTTTAGTTACAACTCGGAGTCAAGAAACGGCATCCATGATGGAGACTCGTCCTGGGGGTAGGCATCTACTGAAAGGACTAGGGGATGAAGAATGGATTAAAGCGTTTTTTGGTTCCTGTGTAAGGCCTCAAAGTTGGAATTCATCCTCGTGTAGGATTTTGGCCTTTTTTCATCCCTGCGTCCAACCCTTTTGGTCTCTCCGGCCAGAATCCCCCGGAAATCGCTGACGTGGCACATTTTCCGGCGCCACATCGGCTTCGTGGGTCCCAAAGGTATCAGTCCAACCAAAAAACCAAACCCGCTCGACCCGAACCGTTCGCCCACCTAATTGACCCATCAAGTGAATATGTAATATTATTTTTCAGACACTTAAATTCTTGGATTTGTTTAATTTTTTTCACTTTGTTTAATTTTTTAATTTCTTTGAATATCAAACTTTAAATTTTTAATTATTTTTTATTTTCTTTTTATTTTTTAATTCAAGGCAGGCTGTTAAGCCTGAGGCATTTCTATCTTACTTCCTTTCGTGGAAAATGGCCACGTGATTTTTGTCTGCCTGACAATTTGGTGGATGTGAGGCTGATAGACTGCGACAATGTGGATGAAATCCCAAGTCTTGGACATCTTCCTAATCTTCGAACTCTCCATATTGATGGGATGGCAAAGGTAAGCTGCATTGGGGTTGAGGAAAGCAGCGAAAATAATGGTGTGAAATTATTCCCAGCATTAAAGGAATTTCGATTGCAAAACATGGAGAATTTAGTTGAGTGGATGTTGCCAAGAAATGGTGGTGAGGAGTTGATACTTTTTCCTAGCTTACACGTGTTGTTCATAGACAGTTGTAGCAAACTAAGGAGCATCCCCAGGGGCACTCATATGCCATCACTTGTCCGGCTGATCATTTATAACTGTGATGAATTGTGTGATTTATCCGATGAATTTCAGGTGGGGACACCCATCGAAGAGATAACGATGTGTGGTACTTTGAAGTCGATGCCGAGCCTCCAGTACGCCACTTCTCTTAAACGACTAGAACTTTTCAATTGCAGAAGATTAACATCTCTTCCAATCGGGCTGCAGTATTGCACAAAATTACAGGAATTAGTAGTCCGTGATTCCCCAATTGATGATTTCCCAATCGAGGATCTGACAGGATTTCTTTCTCTTGAACGATTGGAAATTGGGGATATTGAGAGATCGACGTGTCTTCCCATTGGATTGGGGTCGTGTACATCTTTGAAGCAGTTACGGATATGGAGATGGGAACAACTCAATTCTGTACCAGATGATTTATTAGGGAAATTAACATCTCTTGTTGAATTATGGATTATTCACTGTCCAAGATTAACTTACATTCCAGAAGACATATTTGGTGGATTCACCAGATTGAAACATCTGGCAATTGGTGGATTCTGGGAAGAGCTAGAGGCATTCCCAGGGCTGAATTCAATCCAGAATCTCAACCATACTCTTGAAAAATTGCACATAAGAGGATGGAGAAAACTGGAGTCGTTACCAAACCAATTACAGCAACTCACCTCCCTCAAGGAGTTGGTGATATATGAGTTTGATGGGATTGAGATCTTGCCAGAATGGTTGAGCAATCTTTCATCTCTTAGATCCATTGAGATTTATTACTGCAGGAATTTGAAGCATCTACCTTCTGCGTCAGCCATGCAATGCTTGTCCAAACTACAGCAGATAGAGATTAGTGGGTGTCCTATTCTTCGGGAAAATTGCAACCAGGAAACGGGTCCCGAATGGTCCAAGATACGTCACATCCCACAAATTTGGATCACGTGAAAGGATATAAGGTATGTCTGCAATTTGAATCTGTAAAATGCCAAATGTGACAGCATTGTTTGCTCATAATTAGTGTCTTTGACTCTTTTCATAGTTCTAACTAAAACAACATCCTATGTGATCTCATCTCTTCTATCTAATATGTATATATGCTCTTAGTGCAATTTTGGATGGCATTAATTACACTGCCTATAATTTAAACAATCATTGATATTATATATCATCATGCATGATCCCTGGTTGTAGTAGCTAGTTAAGTTCATGCAATTGTAAACACAGAGCAGCAAACAAAACTGCCTCAAGTCCGATATAATGAAGCTGAAGGCGCATCCTGTGTCTAATTTAATTTCTTGTCAAATTACGCTTCCAAATTCTCGAACAAACCTATGGTAATAGATACCCTCTAAAGCCAAGAAATCTATATACACACCTATGAACTAGCTAGCCAGTCTGGGCACGACAAATCTACAATTTTAGTCAGCAGCAGAAATTAATGAGATCCTAACTAATTAAGATATTCCACCTTCATGGTACCAAACATATATATGCACTTACTTTATCCAAGGAATAATGCACTTGGCATGAAAGAAAAAAAAAAAACACTTGGCATGGAATATTTCAATATGTAGCCGCAAATGTTAGTATTTCAAACTTAAACTGACTTAATTAAAATTCACTCGGATAATATATCTTGTTTTATACCCGTTTAGACTTGATTGCATAATACAGGGAACACCAAGAATCCATACAACCCCTATGTAATTGCATAATATAGTCATGAAATCAAACTCATAAACTGTATGTAAAATTTTCCAGGGACCTTCATTCTATTTTGCAAATAAGGTTTCTCAGCCGCAAAGGGTCTCTAAACTCGTGCTGCCTCCAATGCAGTAGCTGAAGGAACGAGCGCCTTCATAAAAGGAAAACAAACGGACCGTAAATGAATATAAATGAAAACAAATGGATCCGCCCAAAAATGGCCATTTAAGAAGGCGCACTGACCTCCGATTACATTTAGGCATAAATTCTATTTGATTCCATTCTATTACATCCGATTACACCCAACTAAACAGATTATAGATAAATATAATCTCGGATGCTCGCGGATATTTTGAGAAAGAGATTTGTTAGGGATTTAAGAGGAATTTCGGGCTGCATTTTAAATTATTGTTAAAAGCCATAAAATGGGTTGCGACAGTCATTTCTCCAGCAATTGAAAAATTGCCGACAAAAAGAGAGGCCAGTGATGCCGCAAGTTGCATTATTTTGCGGGTGTTTATTGCAAGTGTCGCAATATTACTTCCGCAATTAACCAGTTTTATTTGTAGTGCGCCCACGGTAAAGTAAAATATATATTTGATAAAAAAGAATATAAATTGATTAAAAAATTGAATTGTAAGAGAAGATATCAACAGTTTATGTAAGGCTATCCAAATTATCAAACTTGATCCATCTCTTACTCCACAACAACATCAGTTGAGGAATCGGATAAAGTGATACAGTTAGTTAGATATTGTAGGCCAAAGTTAAGTCAGTAAAGTAATATTAGTTAGATAATATTTGTACCATGCCCAAGTGGGCTTAAAAGTAAGTATGTATTGGATGCTAATAATTGGGGTCCACTGGAGCGATCATTGGGCGTCCAACGCAATGATCAGTGGGCGTCTAAAGGAGTGGTCATTGATAAAAAAAACAAATTAATTGTAAAAGAAGATATCAGTGAGGCTATCCAAATTATCAAAATTGATCCATCTCTTACTAATATTAATAGGTACCTACCCACAACAACAACGAAAATAATCTGTCTTACCAGCCACGTACTCAGTGAGTTGAGGAATCGGATAAAGTGATACGCTTAGTTAGATATTGTAGGCCAAAGTTAAGTGGGTAAAGTAATATTTTTTTTTTTGAGAAATATTAGTTAGATAATTCTTCGTTGCAAAACGTGGTGCAAGTATACAGCGCACAGTAGTAAACAAGGTCGAATTACAGGGACTGTGAAACAACATTGTCCTTAAAGCTCTCGATTAATTAGGCTATAAATAACAAATAAATAAATAAAATCGAGATTGTGAGAATAATAAGCAGAGAAAATAAAGTAAATAAACAGAGGTAAAAGTAATAACGTGTACTGGTGTGAAAACACAGTGATAAAGGGTACCTAGGTTGTCTGGGGTTCACTACAGCGTGTGCTGTCTAAGTAATTAGACTATGATTTGGCTAACTTATTCGTATACCTTGTAGGGCTACCTAGCCTATATCTTCTACAACCAGCTGTTCACTAATATTGTAAAACTACCCTATTCCTGAGCAACCTGTTGTTCGCCAGTGTTGCCTATCCAGGATGCAGTGGACCCTGTACTAGGTGCTGAATCCTCAACTACCCTAAAAGTCTCTTTCGACAACAGTTAGGATAGAGGTTATGTATGGAACGGTCAGATCTCCTAGCTTCTCTTGTTCAGTGCATCGCTAAGTTGTCTAAAAGGCACATAAGGGTGATCAAGAGGCATAAACTTTGTGATTTTATTGGACCTGAAAAAAACATGCAAAGATATTAGAAAGTAGAAACAGAAAAAATATGGACAGAGATCCAGAATACCAAAGAAGTAAGAACACCAGTCCTGGGAAAAAGAAACCCACAAGCAAATAGGCTTCTTGCAGAGAAAAAAATAAGTACCAATTGATATTAACAGAACCCCAAACAAAGGAATGAAAAAAAAAACCATACAAATAATTAAGAATCTGGATCTGCATAGGGAAAGAAAAAATGTCAACTCAAACTACGCAAACATAAGGAAGTACATACTGAAATTCTAAGATCTACAAAACAAACAACAAACTGAAAACAAAAAGGCCCAAGTGATTCTTGAGTTGGATTCGCCATAACCATGTAGGCTACTAGATCTGGGGTAGGGTTGTGAGACTGGTACGGTTTTTGTCCTACACCAACACGGGTTGGGGTTTGTTCCCCTGGTGGGAGTGCTTTTCTTTAACAAGGCACTGAAATCTGAAAAATATAACAAAAAAATATGATTGAGAAGAGCATTGATGGATCACCTCCGATCTGGAGGATGAAAAAATAAAAAAGAAAACAAAAGAGAAAAGGGAAGAAAAGAATGGAAGAGAGAGAGCCTCTGGAGGGGAGAGAGAGTGAAGCCAGCAACCTAAGCGGCCATGGTAGACAAAAAAACTAAGAAGGATAAACGAAATAATAGGGTTTTCAACTTTTATATCATGCCTTAAGAAAACGGTGCCGCTTGATATGTATGTGTAACCGGCATCACAAGCGATGCTATGGTTAAGGCGTTAAGCCTTCAATGAAGAAAAAAAAAAAGGCATTAAGCCAAAAAAAAAAATGGTAGATGTTGTGAATATTTATGGTAATGAAGAAAATGAAGAAAGAACGAGATGAAAGAAGATGAAGAAAAGAGATGAAGTTAGGAAGTGCAGAATGCTGCCTTCCTCGGTTCATTTTCATTCCATTTTTCCCATTACAGAATACATGTGGAAATCGCCTTATAAGGCCTCGGTTTGAAGGAAAAAGACAGGATAGGAGTAGGTGACATTCACATTTTATAATACTCCCCCTTGAATGTCATTGTGTATTGGGTAGAATACGCTAAGTGGAGAACTGCCTCATTAAAAACCTTACCAAGAAAAACCTTGTGGGATAAAAACTTGGTGAAGGAAAAAGAGTCCAGTGCGTATTCTACTCCCCCTCATTTTGGCATTTCTTGGTTTCTTGATGTCGTGGCATGACAATTATCTTCTCGTCAACTTCTGGGGATATGTGCCTTGTCTGATCACTTTTTGATACATCATTACTCTTAACTGGACAATAAGGGAGCTTTATCTTCATAATTTTGTTGTTGGAGCATCTGTCTTGCCCTCTTGCTTTTTGTAGTCCCAATGATGCAACAATTTCATGTGTAAAGTTGTGGCAGATGTCCGGTTGTGCCTTTTGTGGATCAAGTGGGGGATCGGCATCTGCAAGAACCAACTCTTCTTTCTTCGGGCTTACAGGATTAACATGACACCACATCTTTTATACCCCGAAGATAAGAGCAAATTCATACCTTGCCAATAGGCTTAAGTCAAAAGCTTCAGGCTTTATTTTCTTAGCAATACATATTGCACTTCAACAGGGTACTCCAGGACTAATCTAATAGCATGGTATTTGGAAGTTTCTTTGGGAGTCCCAATCATAAATAAGTTATCCATACTCAAAATGATTTAAATTATGTAAAGATCAATTCAGTTCTATTTTGTAATTTTCCGGAAACTAGTTGCTTCAGGCAACTTGGATCCTTCAGGGATCTTCATGCATATATCATGACTTATGGATCCATAATAATAGGTTGTAATAGTATTCATTAGATGCATTTCTAATACTTTTCATATACTGCCAGACTTATCAAAAGGAATTGCATCCACCACAGGGGAGTGTATCTCCTCATAATTAATTACCAGGTTGTTCGGGTAAAACCTTGTGCAACAAACCGCGCTTTATCTCTCATATTCTTTTCCGCATAAATACCCATTTTATGACTAATTGAATTTTACACCATCTTATGTGCGGACTACAGGTCCGGAAGTTTCTCGCTTCAAGCGAGTCCAACACAGCCTTAAACGTATTTCTCTACTTTGGCCAATCATACAGCGCCTACATTCGCCAATGTAGGTTCATGATCCTCATTTTTATTTAGCGCTATATTATAAATAAAACAAGTATTCCGTCGATGGTTATTTTCACGTCGGTTCCATCTTATTCCTGACACTGTAATTGAGATCTCATCATGCTCATTTATTTCAGGTACCTGAGTTACTTCTGGAACTTTATCAATTTGTGTCAGAAAACCTCTTCTGGAGGATTTTTCTCTTCTTGAGGACTTTTAATTCAAACCTCTACTGGAGGGCTTATTTCCTTACTAGGGTCATCTTATCACTTTGCTCCTTTTTCTCTATCGAGAATTTCTTTTCTTTTGGAACCGAGTATAATCTATAGATTCATTTGCATACTTATATTGTTTTTGAGGAACATCAATCTAAATAGGAGCATTTGTAGCTGGTATATGGTCACACTTCTCAAATAAAAATGTCTGGTAAATGACTTACTAATCTTTTGCAAATGAATCATCTTTTGAACTTCAGGTTCATACTAATTTATTCAAAGATCAAAAACTAGATATTGATAAGTCATTTCAATAATCTCTTGATCCAGCTGCTTATTCTCTCCCCCTGATGTTGGGTAAAACATCAATTAATATGAAAATCTTACTATAAATAAATCTCCAATCTCCTGTCATAGGTTTCAATTATTTTTTTGTAATTTATGGAGATACATACCCAGCGTAGATTCCCAATCTTCTTTAAGGGACCATTTTCACAATCCTGTGGTGGAGCATTATATACTGAATAACCAATGGTCCGAAGATGGGAAATACTAAGTATGTGACCATTAATCAATTAAGTAGGGAGATCTTTAATCATGATATTGGCTTGATGCACTCAAGTGTTGCTGCATATAAAATATCATTTTATCAAACAGCAACATTTCATCAATGGTCCTGCAATCAATTGTCAATATGGCCCAGATCTCTTTGGGTTTATTTCCAATGATATACATTCTCCATTGAAAAAATATACCAGCATTATCTAGACATATAGTCTAGTAACATAAGTAGGGATATGTACCCGCAAGTGGCTTAATCATTAAAACAAGTGTGCACAATGCCAACTTGCGTCACACAATGGACCATCTAGTCGATGCATCGTAAAAATTACCTAGATAGTCAACACGACAGATTTATTAGTCCGCGTTTATATCCCTGAATTAATCCCAAACTTGCTGGTCTAGGCCAATCTCATCTTAGGAAGGCCGTATTATTAATTTCGCAGCAACAAACACATGGAAATTCATTGATTGTAAAAACTTCTGGCTTTTCAATGAATGACCAAATAAATTTTGTGCATCATTATTTACCCGGGATGGCCCAACCGGTCATGCCAAACAATAAGTCCATGTACCAACTTCAAGTTGGTGCCAGCTTCAGGCTGCTATTTATGTGCCAGCTTCAGGCTGGATAACTTAGAAAAAATATTTACCAGCTTCTGGCTCGTGCATATTAGCTATAAATTGCATATCTATTAGCCAACTTCTAGTTGGTCTCAGCTTCAGGCTGTATAAACTTGTATATTTTTCTAGCTTCAGGCTAGAGCATTTCAGCTTCTGACTGGATATGTTAAGTTTCAATTACTCAACTGCTAGCTTCAGGCTAGCTATATATGTGCCAATTTTAGGCTTATTTCTGCCACTCATGTCAAAAAAGATCAGAATTATTGAACAATAATTAAAGTAGTCGCAATCTTTTCCAAAAACAAAACCTCGAAGATTGAAAAGCTTTGGAGTTTACTGACAAATAATGCAAAGTTTTAATTACCGAAAAATCTTCTCGATCTTTTCGGAGACAGAAAAAGGGTCCACATTTGAAAAAACTGACACCTAGCTGTTTAATCTCAGACTATAAGAAGAGGAGGCGGTTGAGACAGGAAGATGCAGAAAACTCAGAAAAACTCAACAAGACAAGAAAAATGCCTTCCCCAGCTACTATTTTCTTTGTTGAGGGTGCCTCTCTAGGAAGAAGGAATAGGTTAGCTTATAGCATGGTGAATGAGCAGCAAGAGGAATTACCGAATGATCTGGCGAGAATTCCTCGTTTAGTTTTTGTTGATGAACTTTATTCATCTAGGTTCTTTGTAACTCCTATGGAAGAAACATTCTTCCTAGAGGACCAAAGTAATCTAAGGGCTTCCTTTTATGGCTCGACTAACTCTATTTTGTTTTTCATATATAATAGACTGCAGGAATTTTAGCTAAAGCCTTCATGCCAAATTTTAAATCAAAGCAGTTATTATCAAGTTTCCATGATGGCTCAGAGCGTCCCAAGGGTGACTGGGTTACCACCTACATGGCCTAAGGTACGACTTCTACTATGGAATTGCAGGGGTATCACAAGAAGGTCCCAAGATTTTGTGCGTACCTTAAGGGATCTGAAGAATCAGTAGAAGCCAACATGGTACTGATTACTGAGACATTGTGGCAAGCAGGAGAAAATCATGGTGTAATCCCACTCCGTTTTCCTGCAACGAATCGGTTTGAGATACCTGGAGAAAATAATAGGGGTGGCATGTGGTTCTCCTGGAACGACAGCGTTAGGGTCAACATTAATGGTGAGACTCAGAGTTTCAGGGTTAATGTTGAGCCCAACAGATAGATTACTGTTTAAACATATGTATGAGAACCATTCTTCTTTGAATGTTCTCCAGTTATGGATCCGTTTATGCAATAATAATATGCATGTTTACTTTGTGCCTTTTCCATTTATTATCTCATTTACGCCCACAGACACAAATAATTATACTGTCTTATTCACTTCAGGGAATAGATCAGAGTCAATTCATTGGGATCTATAATAATTCATTTTATTACTGGGGGTGTCTGTACTCTTCAAGAGTATATGCTCTTCCAGAGCGTAAATATACGATCTTCTAGATCATATTAAAACATGCGTTCTTCAGGAACATATTCGGATTTATGCTCTTCTGGAGCTTGTTAATCTTTTTCTCATTTCTAGATGTCATAATATGTTATATTGACATCCACACATATAATTCCCCCCCTGTGGATGTCAATTTTGTATTGTCTTCGAGACTAATGCTTGAGGCATTATTCTTAGAAACAATTATAAAGTACTGAAAAGTAAATAAAATAAATTGCAATGCGTAATAATTTAAACTGAACATAACATAAAATAAATTGAATATAAAATAAATTCCTCCTTCAAAGTAAGCAAGTATAATATCCACCTTCTGGTGGTCATATAATTTCCATCTTATGGTGGTAATAGTTTTTATTTTCGATTGTCCTTTGAAGGATCTTCAGGATCTTTTGAACGGTAAGACTTCCAGTCTTCGTTGTATATTTTTTATTATTGAGTCTGCTGGACTCTTATATTTAGTCTCCAAGACTATATGTAAATTCATGTCCGCATTTGATACCGATAATAAATTTCTTCTGGAAATTATAAGGATCTCGAATAACATAATTTAAATAAAATTAAAAACTTAAATAAATGTAAACAACATGGGCCTATCGTTAATTAGCCCAAGGAAGAATTAAATAACTGAAAAATTAAAAGCAATGGGCCTTACATAAATTAGCCCAATTAAAAATTAAATTATCGCAAAGTAAATGCGATGGGCCTTATACGAGCCCAATAAAATCGTAAAAAATTAAACGAAAAATTAAATACAATGGGCCTTATATGAACCCAATTGAAATATAAAGAATAGAATATTAAAATGTAATGGGCCTAATATGAGCCCAAGCTTAATATAAATGAAAAAACAATAAAATAAATACAATAGCCTTCCGGGCTTGCCGGGAAAAATCCCGAGACACTGAATTTCGGCCAAACACTTCTGGGCTTACCGGGAAAAACCCAAGGTATTGGATTCCGGCCAAACACTTCTGGGCTTGCTGGAAAAATCCCGAGATGCTAAATTTCGGCAATATAAATTCTTTTTTTTCTCTTTTTCTTTTTCTTTCTCTCCTTTTTTTTTTCATTTACCCTATTTTTTTTCTTAATTTTGGGCTGGACCGTTAACAGTGCCAACCCAGTTTTTTTTTTTGGGTGGGCCAAAATAATGCCAGCCCAGATGTGTAAACTGTGCAAGCCCAGGCCCGAAGATCGTATATTTACGCTCTGGAAGAGCATATACTCTTGAAGAGTACAGACACCCCTAGTAATAAAATGAATTATTATGGATCCCGATGAATTGACTCTGATCTATTCTCTGAAGCGAATAAAACAGTATAATTATTTGTGCCTGTGGGCGTAAATGAGATAATAAATGGAAAAGGCTCAAAGCAAACATGCATATTATTATTTCATAAACAGATACATAACTGGAGAACATTCAAAGAAGAATGGTTCTCACACATATGTTTAAACAGTAATCTATCTGTTGGGTTCAACATTAACCCTGAAACTCTGAGCCTCACCATTAATGTTGACCCTAACACTGTCGTTCCAGGAGANCCATTAATGTTGACCCTAACACTGTCGTTCCAGGAGAACCACATACCACCCCTGTTGTTTTCTCCAGGTATCTCAAACTGATTCGTTGGAGGAAAACGAAGTGGAATCACACCATGATTCTCTCCTGCTTGCCACAAAGTCTCAGTAATCAGTACCATGTTAGGCTTGTACTGATTCTTCAGATCCCTTAAGGTACGCACAAAGTCTTGAGACCTTCTTGCTACACCCCTGCAATTCCACAGTAAAAGTCGTACCTTAGGCCAAGTAGGTGGTAACCCAGTCACCCTTGGGATGCTCCGAGCCATCATGGAAACCTGATAATAACTGCTTTGATTTAAAATTTGAAATGAAGGCTCTAGCTGAAAATCCTGCAGTCTATTAGATATGAAAAACATAATAGAATTAGCCGAGCTATAAAAGGAAGCCCTTAGATTGCTTTGGTCCTCTAGGAAGAATGTTTCTTCCATAGGAGTTACAAAGAACCTAGATGAATATAGTTCATCAACAAACACTAAACGAGGAATTCTCGCCAAATCATTCGGTAATTCCTCTTGCTGCTCATTCACCATGCTATAAGCTAACCTATTTCTTCTTCCTAGAGAGGCACCCTCAACAAAGAAAACAGTAGCTGGGGAAGGTATTTTTCTTGTCTTGTTGATTTTTCTGAGTTTTTTGCATCTTCCTGTCTCAACCGCCTCCCCTTCTTATAGTTTGAAATTAGACAGCTAGGTGTCAGTTTTTTCAAATGTAGACCCTTTTTTCTGTCTCCGAAAAGATCCAGAAGATTTTTCGATAATTAAAACTTTGCATTATTTGCCAGTAAACTCCAAAGCTTTTCAATCTTCGAGGTTTTGCTTTTGAAAAAGTTTGCCGCTACTTTAATTATTGTCCAATAATTCTGATCTTTTTTGGACTTGAGTGGCAGAAATAAGCCTAAAATTGGCACATATATAGCTAGCCTGAAGCTAGCAGTTGAGTAATCGAAACTTAACATATCAAGCCAGAAGCTGAAATGCTCTAGCATGAAGCTAGAAATTTTAAGTGTTTAAATAGACAAGTTTATACAGCCTGAAGTTGAGACCAACTAGAAGTTGGCTGATAGATAAGTAATTTGTAGCTAGTATGCACCAGCCAGAAGCTGGTAAATAATTTTTCTAAGTTATCCAGCATGAAGCTGGCACCAACTTGAAGTTGGTACATGGACTTATTGTTTGGCATGACCGGTTGGGCCATCCCGAGTCAATAATGATGCACGAAATTTCTTGGATCATTCATTGAAAAACCAGAAGTTTTATAATCAATGAATTTCTATGAGTTTGTTTGCTGCGAAAGTTATTATACGGCCTTCCTAAGATCAGAATGGCCTAGTATCACCAGCAAGTTTGAGAATAGTTCAGGGACATAAACGCGGACTGATAAATCCGCGGTGTTAACCATCTAGGTAATTTTTACGATGCATCGACTAGATGGTCTATTGTGTGACGCAAGTTGGCATTGTGCGCACTTATTTTGATGATTAAGCCACTTGCGGGTACATACCCCTATTTATGTTATTAGACTATATGTCTACATAATGCTGGTATATTTCTTCAATGGATAATGTATATCACTGGAAATAAACCCAAACAGATCTGGGGAAACATTGACAATTGATTGCACGACCATTGATGAAATATTACTGTTTGAGAAAATAGTCCTGAGTACATCAAGCCAACATGATGTTATAAGGTCTCCCCCATTTAATTGATTAATGGTCACATACTTAGTATCTCCCATCTTCGGACCATCGGTTATTTAGTATATAATGCTCCACCACAGGATTGTGAAATTGGTCCTTTAAAGAAGATTGGGAATCTACGTTGGGTATGAATCTCCATAAATTACAACAGTAATTGAAACCTATAACAGGAATGGAGATTTATTTATAGCAAGTTTTGCTTATTAATTGATGTTTTACCCAACATCAGGGGGGAGAGAATAAGCAGCTGGATCAAGAGATTATTGAAATGATTTATCAATATCTAGTTTTTTGATCCTCGAATAAATTAGTATTAACCTGAAGTTCAAAAGATGATTCATTTGCAAAAGATTAGTAAGTCATTTGTCAGACATATTTATTTGAAAAATGTGACCATATACCAGCTGCAAATGCTCCTGTTTAGATTGATGTTCCTGAAGAACAATATAAGTATGCAAATGAATCTATAGATTATACTCGGTTCCAAAAGAAACGAAATTCTCGATAGAGAAAAAGGAGCAAAGTGATAAGATGGCCCCAATAAGGAAATAAGGCCTCTAGTAGAGGTTTGAATTAAAAGTCCTCAAGAAGAGGAAAATCCTCCAGAAGAGGTTTTCTGACACAAATTGATAAAGTTCCAGAAGTAACTCAGGTACCTGAAATAAATGAGCATGATGAGATCTCAATTACAGTGTCAGAAATAAGATGGAACCGACGTGAAAATAACTGTCGACGGAATATTTGTCTTATTTAATATATAGCGCTAAATAAAATGAGGATCATGAACCTACATTTGATGAATGTAGGCGCAGTATGATTGGCCAAAATAGAGTAACATGATTAAAGGCTCTGTTGGACTAGCTCGAAGCGAGAAATTGGACTCGCTCGAAGCGAGAAATTTCCGGACCTGTAGACCATACATCAGAAGGTGTAAAATTCAACTGGTCATAAAATGGGAATTTGTGCATAAAATAATATGAGATATAAAGCACGGTTTATGACACAAAGTTTTATCCAAACGACCAGGTATTAATTATGAGGAGATATACTCCCCTGTGGTAGATGCAATTACTTTTGTCTGGCAGTATATGAAAAGTATTAGAAATGTATCTAATGAATGCTATTACAGCCTATTATTATGGATCCATAAGTCATGATATATACATAAAGATCCCTGAAGGATCCAAGTTGCCTGAAGCAACTAATTCCCGGGAAATTACAAAATAGAACTGAATTAATCTTTACATAATTTAAATTATTCTAAGTATGGATAAACTTATTTATAATTGGAACTCCCGAAGAAGCTTCCAAATACCGTGCTATTAGATTGTTCCTGGAGTACCCTGTTGAAGTGCAATATGTATTGCTAAGAAAATAAAGCCTGAAGCTTTTGACTTAAGCCAATTGGCAAGATATGAATTTGTTCTTATCTTCGGGATATAAAAGATGTGGTGTCATGTTAATCCTGTAAGCCCGAAGAAAGAAGAGTTGGTTCTTGCAGATGCCGATCCCCCACTTGATCCACAAAAGAGACGCTCCAACAACAAAATTATGAAGATAAAGCTACCCACATTGTCCAGTTGGAGTAATGATGTATCAAAAGTGATCAGACAAGGTCTACATCACCAGAAGTTGACAAGAGAATTATTGGCATGCAACGACAACAAGAGATCAAGAGAGGCCAAAATGAGGAGGAGTAGAATATGCACTGCACTCTTTTTTCCTTCAACAAGTTTTTATCCCACAGGGTTTTTCTTGGTAAGGTTTTTAATGAGGCAGTTCTCTCTTAGCGTATTCTATCCAATGAACAGTGACATCCAAGGGGGAGTGTTATAAAATGTGTTTTTCTACTGTGGAGTCACTGTTCCACCTAACAACTTTTGTATAAATATACTATCATACAATGAATAAATATATGAGCTGAAGCTCGGTTTCTGCTCTTTCTTCCTTCTCCAGTTCATCTCTTCTCCTCCTCAACTCCATCATTTTATTCACTATAAATTTCTATTAAACACTCCATTCATAACACGTTATCAGCACGAAGGTTCTCTACCCGAGCTTACCCATCACGCAGAGCTGAGTAGAAAAGAAAAGAATTGTTAAAAAAAAGAAAAACGAAGAAGGCGATGAACAGTAGCCAACCCCCTCGGCTACTGTTCACGCCGATGAGACCACCCATACCTGCATGCTCCCCATGCCGACGCCGACCAGATGAACATTGCTCCACCCGCTCCCGCCGCCTGACGCGTCGCCAGGAGAAGGAGACCCGTCGGCGACGACCCGGCTACCCGCATGCAGAAGTGCCTCCAGTTCCGCCACCACGCCCACGCCTCGATGGCCTGCCGCAGCCCACGTCAGCGGGACAAGGCGCTGCAGTTGGCGGCCAAGCGAGCCCGTGTGAGGAGGCGCGAGGTGGCTCGACCCGTCGGGTCGGTCTTCGGCGCGGGACAGATCGGCAAAACGGGCGACGGGGGTGACTGGGCGAGGCCGGCGGGAGGCGGCTGGGCGACGCGGCGCGCTGGAGGCAGAGGAAGAGGAGCGGCCGTCGCGGGTTGACGAGGCAGACCCGACTTGCCTTGTCGGGTCACCGGGCTCGCCGTCGGGTCTTCCCCTCCTGGCGACACGTCAGGCGGCGGGTGCAGATGGGGATGGCAGCGGCGAGATGGCGATGGCGCGGGGAACGCACTGGTGGCGGCGGTGAGACGGTTGGCGACTCGGATCGCATCCGCGTGAACAATAACCCGAGTGTTGAAAGGTGACGGGTTTTTTCTTTTTCTTCATCTTTTTCATTCTTTTTCTTCACTTCACTGCGAATCGAAGCTCGGGTAGAGGCGGTTTCGTGCTGATAACGTGTTGTGAATATTTATGGTTAATGAAGAAAAAGAAGAAAGAAGGAGATGAAAGAAGATGAAGGAAAGAGATGAAGTTAGGAAGTGCAGAATGTTGCTTTCCTCGGTTCATTTTCATTCCATTTTTCCCATCACAGAGTACATGTGTAAATGGCCTTATATGGCCTCGGTTTGAAGGAAAAAGACAGGATAGGAGTAGGTGACATTCACAATTTATAACAGTAGAAAAGTAGAAGAGATTGTGACGATATCCCGCTCCATCAACTTTTTGTGGTTGTGGTTTTTTTTTTTTAAAAAAAAACATAAGCCCGACCGTTGTTAATGGCCCCCTAGTGTTATAATGTGTTATCGGTTTCATAGTTTTTGAAAAATATTTCAACATGAAAAAAACATATTCATATATATATATATATATATATATATATATATATATATATTTCATAATACTATAACTCATTCTTACCATATTACTATTAAAATAACCATAACTTAATTACCTTAATTTTCAAAAATAATATGTCTAAGTAATTATTTTCTAAAACATAACCATATACTAGGTATACCAAAATAATTATTTCCAGAAAAATATAATTTATATAAGCTATATCTTTTTTTTCCAGGATTATATATTTTATTATATAAATATATATCTCTTTTTCCAGATTTTATTTTTTTTATTAAATTCAGACTGGGCCAAATAGTGCCAGCCCAACCTAAGAGAACTAACCCAAAGGAGCCAGACCAAGCAGCAGGCCCGAGCCAAGCTTGGCCCAGCACCCGCGCAGCCCAAGACTCAACCCAAGCCGCGACCCATTTGTGGAGAAGGGTCAAACTCGACCAGGACCTTCAACCCGCGGGTCTGCAACTCACCTAGCGGGTGACGTAGCGGCATGGCGAGACACACACGGGACGGAGGCGCGAGGTGGACTAGCTGCAGACGGAGGCAACAGCTGCAGATCGTGGAGGCGGCGTCGTCGTGCCTTTGCTGTGGCGGTGGTGCAGATGAGCGTGAGGAGAGGGAGGCGACCGTCGGGTCCTTGGCCACTGGCGGCGCGTCGAGCGGCAGGGACGGATGGCGAAGGTCGCGCTCGAACGGCGACTGCGAGGGAAGGGTGATGGTGAGGGCGGTGGGGTGCATGGCGGCGCGGGTTGTCTTCCCGTGAACAGTGCCGGTTGGAGGAAGGAAGGTGGTGAAGGTGACGATGTGGTTTGGTTGGTCTGTGTGGCTTTGCAGGTGCAGGAGAAACAAAGTTGAAGGAGATGAAGATGATACTGGGTTATGAGGTTTGCAAGAAGAAATGGTGATGTGGTGTACTAGGAAGGCAAGAAATCACGGGGTTAAAAGGTGTGCATGGGTTTGTGAGATAGGAAGAAAAGGCAGGCACGGGCGACACAGGAAGAAGGCGGCGCAGTCCTCAATTATGCGGGTAAGCCGTGTACCGTCCGGACCAGAAAATAACTGATATGCCATCTTAGTTATATTTCTGGTGTGATTTTCCTGAGGATTCCGGAGACCGGGACAAAAATACCAACTTTGGTCCGTAAAATCCACGGAAAAATCTCGAGCGCGGAAAAAACCTCAGTTTCGAAAAAACGACGCTCGATTTACCTTGAATTAATTACCCAAGATTAATTCATTCGGTAAATCATTATATATCTAAATTTTTACCCGGGCTGTTACAGAATCCGAAGAGAATTGAAAAAATTTCAAGTTTTACTATAATATTAAGCTTAATTTCATAATCCATGCTTCTACATGCATTTTAATTAGTTGATGTATTATATAATAGACAGTAGGCCTTGCTTTTACTTTTAGTGATTTTTTATTCTTTATACAAGGAAGATATTTAACAAATATAGCTAAAATAAATTATATGAAAAATTATTATCTTATAAAGAGAATATACCTAATAATCATGAATATGCAGTTGTAAAGCAGCTAATATTTTATTTAAAAAATGAATAAAAACATGATATTTCTATGTTTCCACAAGAATAAAGTAAGAGGGCTCACTAATCAACAAATATCCTCAGTTAAATATGGTAACAATTCTTGATATAGTAAGAAAATTGTGACCCCTACAAGTCTAACAATAATATAAAATTAAAGAGAGAGTTCTGGTTACAAAAAAAAAGAAGACCCTGCTATTTATAAAATTATCATAGAAACAAGTTTATCGGTCTACCTTCTACATGTTCTGATTCAATCCGTGAATTGAGGAATCGGGTAAAGTGATACGCTTAGTTAGATATTGTAGGCCAAAGTTAAGTGGGTAAAGTAATATTTTTTTTTGAGAAATATTAATTAGATACTTGTTCGTTGCAAAACGTGCTGCAAGTATACAGCACACTGTAGTAAATAAGGTCAAATTACAGGGACTGTGAAACAACATTATCCTTAAAGATCTCGATTAATTAGGCTATAAATAACAAATAAATAAATAAAATCAAGATTGTGAGAATAATAGGCAGAGAAAATAAAGTAAATAAACAGAAATAAAAATAATAGCGTGTACTGTGAAAACACAGTGATAAAGGATACCTAAGTTGTCTGGGGTTTACTACAGCGTGTGCTGTCTAAGTAATTAGATTATGGTTTGGCTTACTTATTCGTATACCTTGTAGGGCTACCTAGCCTATATCTTCTACAACCAGCTGTTCACTGATATTGTAAAACTACTCTATTCCTGAGCAACCTGATGTTCGCCAGTGTTGCCTATCCCAGGATGCAGTGGACCCTGTACTAGGTGCCGAATCCTCAACTACCCTAAAAGTCTCTTTCGACAACATATAGGATAGAGGTTATGTATGGATCGGTCAGATCTCCTAGCTTCTCTTGTTCAGTGCATCGTTAAGTTGTCTAAAAGGCACATAAGGGTGATCAGGAGGCATAAACTTTGTGATTTTACTGAACCTGAAAAAAAACATGCAAAGATATTAGAAAGTAGAAATAGAAAAAAATATGGACAGAGATCCAGAATACCAAAGAAGTAAGAACACCAGTCCTGGGAAAAAGAAACCCACAAGCAAATAGGCTTCTTGCAGAGAAAAAAATAAGTACCAAATGATATTAACAGAACCCCAAACAAAGGAATGACAAAAAAAACCATACAAATAATTAAGAATCTGGATCTTCATAGGGAAAGAAAAAATGTCAACTCAAACTACGCAGACACAAGGAAGTACATACTGAAATTCTAAGACCTCCAAAACAAACAACAAACTGAAAACAAAAAGGCCCAAGTGATTCTTGAGTTGGATTCGCCATAACCATGTAGGCTACCAGAACTGGGGTAGGGTTGTGAGACTGGTACGATTTTTGTCCTACACCAACACGGGTTGGGGTTTGTTTCCCTGGTGGGAGTGCTTTTCTGTAACAAGACACTGAAATTTGAAAAATATAACAAAAAAATATGACTGAGAAGAGCATTGATGGATCACCTCCGATCTGGAGGATGAAAAAATAAAAAAGAAAACAAAAGAGAAAAGAGAAGAAAAGAATGGAAGAGAGAGAGTCTCTGGAGGGGAGAGAGTGAAGCCAGTAACCTAAGCGGCCATGGTAGACAAAAAAAAAATAAGAAGGATAAATGAAATAATAGCGTTTTCAACTTTTATATCATGCCTTAAGAAAATGGTGCCGCTTGATATGTATGTGTAACCGGCATCACAAGCGACGACATCACAAGCGATGCTGTGGTTAAGGCGTTAAGCCTTCAATGAAGAAAAAAAAAAGGCATTAAGCCAAAAAAAAAAATGGTAGAAAAATAGAAGAGATTGTGACGATATCCCGCTCCATCAATTTTTTGTGGTTGTGGTTTTTTTTTTTTTTAAAAAAAAAAACATAAGCCCGACCGTTGTTAATGGCCCCTTAGTGTTATAGTGTGTTATCATGTTTCATAGTTTTTGAAAAATATTTCAACATGAAAAAAACATATTCATATACTTCATATACTATATATATATGAAGTATATGAATATGTTTCATAATACTATAACTCATTCTTACCATATTATTACTAAAATAACCATAACATAATTACCTTAATTTCCCAAAATAATATGTCGAATTAATTATTTTCTAAAACATAACCATATACTAGGTATACCAAAATAATTATTTCCAGAAAAATATAATTTATATAAGTTATATCTTTTTTTCCAGGATTATATATTTTATTATATAAAAATATATCTCTTTTTCTAGATTTTATTTTTTTATTAAATCCGGACTGTGCCAAATAGTGCCAGCCCAACCCAAGAGAACCAACCCAAGGGAGCCAGCCCAGGTCAAAGCCCAGACCAAGCAGCAGGCTCGAGCCAAGCTTGGCCCAGTAGCCGCGCAGCCCAAGACTCAACCCAAGCCGCGACCCATTTTTGGAGACGGGTCAAACTCTACCCGGACCTTCAACTCGCAGGTCTGCAACTCACCTAGCGGGTGACGTAGCGGCACGGCGAGACACACACGGGACGGAGGTGCGAGGTGGACCAGCTGCAGACGGAGGCAACAGCTGCAGATCGTGGAGGCGGCGTCGTCATGCCTTGCTGTGGCGGTGGTGCAGATGAGCGTGAGGAGAGGGAGGCGACCGTCGGGTCCTTGGCCGTTGGCGGCGCGTCGAGCGG
>JAKUCV010001186.1:2452-109343 GCA_028386065.3 Turnera subulata | reverse complement strand
TTTATAATTTCAGCTGAAGGGGTTAAACCTGATCCGGAAAAGGTTGGAGCTATTACAGAGTGGGCTGTACCGCAGTCCATTAAAGAAGTGAGAAGTTTTCATGGTCTAGCATCATTCTACAGGAGGTTCATTAAGAATTTCAGCATGATTATGAGCCCTATCACCGAGTGCTTAAAGAAAGACAGTTTTGTATGGACAAGTTCAGCTCAAAATGCTTTTGAGCGTGTGAAAACATTGATTACAGAAGCGCCAGTTCTTGCACTACCAGATTTTGAGAAGCTATTTGTCGTGGAGTGTGATGCTTCACATAATGGTATTGGGGCTGTTCTTAGTCAAGAAGGGAAGCCGGTGGAATTTTTCAGTGAAAAGTTAAGTGATGCAAAGCGACGGTACTCTACTTATGACTTGGAATTTTATGCTTTGGTGAGAGCAATTCAACATTGGGAGCACTATCTAGCTTATCGGGAGTTTGTTATTTATTCAGATCATCAAGCTTTGAGGTATCTGAATTCCCAAAAGAAGTTGAATGCTCGACATGTCAAATGGAGTGCTTTTCTTGACCAATTCAACTTTTCAATAAAGTACAAGACAAGAGAATCTAACAAGGTGGCTGACGCTGTAAGTAGAAGGTCTTATCTATTGGCGCCGACAAGTACTCAAGTTGTGGGATTTGAAGAAATTAAAGAGCAGTATAATTCAGATCCTTTCATTGGTGAGATCATGCAAGAATTGAGGCAGAATTCAGTCACAAAGAAGCTGCCATTCCGACTACATGACGGTTTCTTATTCAAAGGGAATCAATTATGTATTCCAGAGGGTTCTCTCCGCGAGCAGATTATTAGAGAACTTCATGGGAATGGTTTAGGAGGACATTTTGGCAGAGATAAGACATTGGCGATGGTGGCTGATCGTTATTTCTGGCCAAAGATGCTGAAGGACGTTGATGTAAGAACTCATGCGTCATTGTCTCATTTCAGGGTTTTGATAATGACAAACCAACCATAGCTCAATTGATTAAAACCTTGAAGCAAAAAGAAACCAATCAAAGGAGCAAAAGTCTAAAGAGAAAGGAGCACAAGGATTGAAGCAACAAGGATGAAGAATTATAGGAACTATCTATATGAACTCCTTGTAAATGGTAACTCAAAACTTCCAAGTTATTAGCTCAAAACAAAACAAAAGTTACTCATGCATTTCATAGCATGCTTTCAGTCATAAAATTGATTTTTGAGTCCTAAACATNTCAATTGCCTAAGGCACAAAGAAATATTGTTCAAGAAATTTTGGATGTCAAGGAATCAAGGTCTAGAAGAGGCAATCAATATAGAAGATTCTTGGTGAAGTGGTTGGGTAAACCTGCTAGCGAAAGCACTTGGATTGGAGAAGAAGAGCTTAAGAAGATTGATCCCGAAGTTTTTGAAGAATTTGTCAAAGCTTTTTCTTTAGAAGCAAGCCTTTCAACCTGAGGGGATTGATGTAGGAGCATAATTATTAGTATTTTAATATTTTATTTTATTTTTATGTTGTGTCGGTTACTGTTCACGTGTCACTGTTCACATATTACTGTAGCAGTCGGTTACTGTTCACGCGCAGTATTCCTTTTTATATTTAGGTTTTCTCTAGTATAAATAGGTTATGTTAGCTTTAGTTTTCGGTAGCTTATTATTATCTTATTTTGACTATATGTCTCTAGTGGTTTTAAACCCTAATTATTAATCCTTTTGTTCCTAAACAATTCTGATTGCGCATTCCGCTAGAATCTCTGCTATTTTTGAGTTTTCTATTCTCTATCCTATTCTCTACCCTACTTCACATCAAGAAGCAATAGCAGAATTCAAACATGAGACCTTGAAGCAGATGGAGGTGAAATTCTTGAAAAGAGTAGAGAAAATGGATCCCGAAATTAATCAAGCTCAGACTGCAAACGAAATGCAACAGCTACTTGACAGATATGCAATTAGTCTTACCTAAGTAAGAGCTTTGTTGAAATGCATTTAAAGGTATGCACTGGTGTACATTCGTCATCAGTTCAATGTTTGTCTTAGTACAGTATCTTTCTTGGTTTGATATGTAATGTAAGATGTGTTATCTCAGGAATGAACTTGTGGCGATGATATCTTGTCCTACTGGGATATTTTCCAGTTTCATCAGCGTTGTCCAAACAAACTTCAAGAATTCTTGGTTGCTTTGTACACAGCTTAATTACACATTCGCCTTCATGTTAATTCATGTTAATGTTTCTAGACGTTCTCCCAGTTGATGGTCTCTGGATTGACATGAATGAGATGTCCAACTTCAACACTTCCCCCTCCTACTCCATCTTCCACTCTCGATGATCCACCCTATAGTCGTACGTATTGATTAGGTTATTGTTTTTAACTATGGAATTTTTTTATCATCAAAGTAAAGCATGAAGGAATTAAAGAAAAACAAAGAAACCTAAGAAAAAGGTAAGGACGACTTACCGTTTATGATTTGATTCCCACATGTTGAAACTCCATTCCCCATTCCATACTCTGCAAGTGATAAACAAGAATACTAGCTGATTTTGATTGAAAATGAATTCAATTTGTCAATTGAAAAAAAAAAAACAAAGAATAAACTGGACGGTAGAATAAGTATTACCTGGAGGAGCATAACCTATAGTTCCTTTTATTCCAGTAGAACTTGTTTGACTAGCAGGGTTCGTTTCAAGTAGGAATCTTGCGAGACCAAAATCACCAACATGTGCCGTCATATCATCATTGAGAAGGATATTGCTTGGCTTGATATCACAATGGACCAGTGGCATCTCACATTGACGATGCAGATAATCCAGCGCGCAAGCCAGGTCAATGGCAATATTTAGCCTTTGAAAGAAGCTCAAAGTATTTGGTGCCTCATCTTCTGCATGAGATGAGGGATGATGCAACCACTGGTCGAGGTTTCCATTAGCCATGAACTCGTAAACAATAGCCTTGAAGTCTTTTCCTTGAAAATCAAGGCCTGAACAAACAGTAAGTACTTTCACAAGATTTCGATGCCTGATGTTGCGCAAGGCCTCACATTCAGCTAGGAAACTTTTAGAAGCAGCAGGGTTCAATAGGTTCAGCACCTTGACTGCAATTGTTGTTCTATCAGCTTCTCCAATAATTCCTCTGTACACAGATCCAAAGCTACCCATACCTATCAAGTTTGTTGTAGAAAATCCATCCGTAGCTCTGAGCAAACTTTGATAAGACAATTGCGAATTTCCTGGAGCATTTTCAAGAGGTGCATCTCCTTTTTTCTTCCTTGAAACAAGATACAAACAATACAATACTAAACCTGCGCCCAACAATCCAGACGTTATTGCCACTACCATGACAACCTGGTTGAACCTCTTCTTATGTGAGTGCTTCACTATGCATTTTGGCAGATGCAATTCAGGAATGCCTCCACAGAGCATATTGTTTCCCATCAAGAAAGTTGCATTTAAATTGCTGAAGACTCCTCTGGTTGGTACTTCACCCTCAAAATCATTATAAGAAAGATTCAAGCGTTCCATTAGTTTCAAATCCTCTAGAAATAGTGGAATGCTTCCAGTCAAACTGTTATCAGAGAGATCTAATTCTCGGATCCCTTTGAGTGAACTGAAACTTGGAGGTATGCTCCCTTGCAAGAAGTTCCCATCCAATCTAAGTGTCTCCAAGCTCTCGCAATTTCCAAGATCTCTAGGAATCTCGCCAGAGAACATGTTATGCGACAGACTGAGTCCACCGAGATTTCTCAAATTTCCGACTTCTTTGGGAAGGGAACCCATCAGACCGTTATAGGACAAGTCTAAAAAGATTGACAGGGATGTAATACCAAATATCTCCACAGGAAGAATACCGGTGAAATTATTATGGGAAAGATCCAACAGTAACAAGTTTTGGCACCTGCCAATAGTTGAAGGGATGCGACCTTGGAAATTATTACCCTCTAAATGGAAATGAAGTAATGAGCTTAGATTTCCTATAGATTTTGGAATATTACTAGAGAAAGCATTTCCCTCAATTCCAAATTCCACAAGCTTTTTCAGCATCCCAATTTCATAGGGAATGACTCCAGTGAGTCTGTTGTAGCCCAACCATAATAACTCCAAATTTTGGAGATTATGAATTCCAGCTGGGATAGTTCCAGATATCTGGCAGCCGAATGTAGACAAAAATTCAAGTGTAGTTGAGAGGTTGGCTATAGATTCAGGCAACACGCCTTCAAAGTTGTTGCGATCTATGTCCAAAATGCGTAAATGGGTGGCATTTGATAAAGAGGAAACGAAGCTCAAGTCGTTTTTACTGCCTCCCAGCCTATTGCGGCCAATGGATAACCTTTCCAACCTATGAAGTTTCTCCAGAGTAGGAACTTTACCAGCAAGTTGATTACTACCAACAAAAAGGACAACCAAATTAGAGGCATTTGATAAAGACACCGGAAGATTTCCACTGAAGTGATTCAATGCAATGTTGAAGAAGTTAAGTTTGGGAAGAGAGATGCCTAAATCTCTAGGAAGAGTGCCATGCAGTCTGTTATCAATCACCGACAATGCCTGGATAGAAGAGATATTGTAAAAGAGGGGAGGGATGATACCTGAAAAATTATTAGATTCCATGACAAAGACCTGTAAGTTTGTGAGTTTGGTTAAGCTTTCAGGTATGCTACCGCCCAAGTCATTGAGGGATGTCTGAAGATCCACCAAAAATGAAAGATTTCCCAAAGAAGGAGGGATGCTTCCGGTTAGTCTGTTTCTGTCAAGGTAAAGGTATTGGAGGTTTGGGATGGAACCAAGTTCCTCCGGAATCTTATCAATCAGCTTATTATTATGGAGAGAGATTGTTACGAGGTGAGAGCAAGCTGACAAGTTGGCTGGGATTTTTCCGGTGAAAGAATTGTTGTTTAGCGCTAATACTCGCAATCTTTGTAAATGGCTAACCTGAGGTGGGATTTGGCCACTAATGCTGTTGTCGTGGAGCCATAATGACCTTAGGAAGCTCAAGTTCCCAATATGCGGAGACAAGAAGCCTTCAAGTTTTGAGGAGTTGAGGTGCAACTTTGTGACTCTTTGGTGCCTATGCCCACAGGTGACACCATACCACTGGCAAAAATGGATGGTTTCGTTCCAGGAGCTCAAAGCACCAAAAGGGTGGCTGGTTATTTGTGCCTTGATTGCAAGCAAGCTCATTCTGTCTGTTTCATTGCCTATACTACTACTATTGGCATATGCTGCTGCTGATGAGAAAATAAAGGTGAGACAAACAACAACATGAAGAGAAATAATCGAGGAAAACAAGTAGTGTGTTAATCCCATATCTTTGATGGTAATGAGAATATGAGATGGGTTTGATGAGGAAGAGAACTGTGTGCGTGGTCTATATATATGAATGATTAGAATGGACTATGCATTGCAAGCATTTGTTTTTCTTGATTCAATATGCCAGTAAACACAAACTGAGAAAAGAAACAAACAAGTCACTAAGTGTATAGAGCACGAACTGAAAAGTCACTCTTCCTAGCTAGTCCTGTGCCCTGCCCAAATGGAAACCTTGAATAAAGACATCGACGAAATTGAAGTCAATCCTTTGTCGATATGTTCCTGCATGATTATTCTTTATTGGTCACTATCGTTGTTGAATCCTGAGCCTCCCGTCTTCTGGGTGGATAAGATAGTCCATTCTAACTACTTTCAAAGCTGGAACTGGCTGTGGATCACCCACTGCTACTTTGCTGTTTTTGTGTGTCCGTTTCTTTCAGGGGATGCTTCCACTGCTAGGATATTGTGATTTTAAGGATCTCCTTTCCTTCTTTGTTTTTCCTCTCCATAACTTTCAATCTATTAAATATCAATCTTGTTCAAGTTCTATTAAGTAACCTACCAATTATAACATTCCGCATCCCTCATTTCGCGCTGCTAGCCAGCATGTACAATTAAAACCACACACCACGGATCATGACCTATTTGGGAAGCAGAACTGAAATGTCACTAACATGAGGGACCAATGCGACGACGACGATGCCTTGCTTGACTAGTAATTGCCCTCGGTGCACTATCTTTGATGTAATGCTTTGAAAATTTTGCACTAATCTGTTAGAAAATTCCAACGGCATCGTTTTCACCATCACTAATGCAATTTTCTTGATCGCTTCGAATCTCTCTAGATAACATATTCTTCCTCTTATAGTAACTAAACCTCTCGAATTCTAATTAAGCACTTGGCCAGTATTATTTGTGATATCTTTTTCACCAACAACACGATCATGTCCACTCCATCTAACTTGGTGGCCAAAATTTCAAGAGTTTCTTGAAGGAATGGCCGATTGTGCTTGAAAGAATGAGTTCTTCATCTCCACTTCCTAGTAGTTCTAGTAGTTTTCCTCCAACTTCTAGTAAGTCGTCCATTGTGACACCAACAACAGGTGTATATATATATATATATATATATATATATATATATATATATATATATATATTTCTTTTTTTGGTAGCACACACACTAAAATTAATTGACCTTAATGCAAAAGTATCGATATCTCTGCTTTGCAGATTTTTGGTGGACCAGTACAACACGGTTTCCTTCCCATTCGGACAATCAAGTAAACGCTTCAGTGGAAATTAGGGGTATTTGTTTGCTCTTTCTTTCTTTCTTGCTTGGACAGATTCCCGGTGTTCCTCTAAAGACATTATAGTTTTCCGATAGAGACTGTTCGAGGTAACTTCAGTTGAAGGAAACATTGCAAGGATAGACCAATAGAATTCAGAGTCTTTGCTTAGTCCGAGTAAGTGAAGTTCACGTAGTGGAAGCATGCGCCTGCGCCTATCGATACCCACTCTTATTCGGAGCCACGCCTTACAATTCCACCGGTGCTTGGACCAAGAGCCCAACCGCTCTTCTTTCCACATGGGGGCAGAGCAACCATGGGAGCATTACCATGTCACAAACCATTCCGTCCCAGCAGAACCATCGACTCCGCTACCACGTGTTGAGAACCGGGACTCGCCCGAAAACCGGGGAGACAACACGCGAGGCCCAAGTGAGTTCCATACGCGTGACCAGGACACCACTCTGTAACCCAAAACCTCAAGGTATTGGGTACATGGTGTCATTATCAAAACCTGTAATGAACCAAGAGTTCTAACACATGGGTCCACTTCACTTATATGTTACTCAATTGGCCTCTTTCTCTCCGATGCAGTAAGAATACCTGATAATTAAGGAGACTTGGGAGTGATCGGAAACAACAAATTTGCCAATAAGGGAGAGGCCAAGATTATAGTGGAGGACAAAGGGTTGGTCACTTGTTGGAGATCGATCGTGTGAGGCTTGTGGGGAGAAGAAATACATGTATTATTTTTAGGGTTTTTTATTTTGTGTCTTAGGGACACATGATAAGTCATAAATATTTTTAAAGAAGGGTTATTTTAGTCCATAAAAAATAATACTCATTAATTATTGAATTTTATTTCCTTTCTTAATGGATTATCATAACCCTTCTTTAAAAATATTTATGGCTTATCATGTGCCCTTAAGACACAAAATAAAAAAACCTTTATTTATAATGTCTTTATAGGCGGCCATCCAAATAACCAAACCTATTATAGGACTTGGATTAATTTTTTCTCTTGTTTTTTCTGAAAAAAAAAATATTATTTATGTATCCACTGATTGCAGGCTTATGGCAGATTTTCACTGAAAACGATCCCCTCTAATATATTGTGCGGGAAAAGTTTAATGAATACAAATAAGGAATAATTAAGAACTGAAATGTTATAATTTAGGAATAAGAACTGAAATATTGATATCATATCACCACGCCTTGCTTGACTTTGTATTTTTCCTCGATCTACTATGGTAGTGGAATGCCCATAAAATTCTGCACTACTATGGTCGAAGATTCCAACCACATGGATCGTTTTTACCATCATTCATGCAATTCCCATGATTGTTAGAAATCTTCCCATGTATAACATGTTCTAATTTTCTTCCCACGTAGTCTGGAAGAAATAATTAATTTCTCTTCATAATTTAAACTAGGAAGTTGATCTTTGCACTGGTTGTGGTGGACAGTGTTGGTTTGCCAGTATCCAAACACGTATTTAGGAAGCAGAACTGAATGTCTAAATCCACCAACAGGGACCAAATATGACGATCGATGCCTTGCTTATGCACTTGTATCGTGTAATGTAATGGTTTGACCTCGTCGGGGGTTTGTCCATAATAATATGATTATGCGAAAAAAAAAGATATAGAAAATTGTGCATTAATCAGACCTCTGGAGAGTTGTAGTGATTGCCAGGAAAAGAATTGGGCTTTGCTGGAGATTATGAATATCCATCAAAACACAGATCAGGAGGAAATCTAGTCACATTAAAGGCTGAGGAGAATTTAACCCCACCAAAAAAAAAAAATGAGGAGAAGAAGACAATTCAATATACTTGTTATTTACATGGACGCCTAGTACAAGTCTTAATGGTGCTCGCAATTCAAGACCAGACCAGTCTTGATCAACTGGAGCATATGTATAGACAGTAGATTTAAAAAAGAAAACAACCACGACGCTATATACTAATCCAACCAATTACGTAATGGTGCTGGCAATGAAACCCGGATGGCAAACAATGCATCTGAAGAGTAGAGCCATTCTTTTCCCATTCATCTGATGAACTTGGACAGCGGAAGGACCCTGTTCGAAAAGCAAAATGCGTTTGATTGCACCTTTTCCCTTTTTAAAAAAAAAAAAAATTAATAATAGTTCAAGTAAAATGCAATATTACCTGCGGGTTAAGGCTGTATTTGCTAGTTAGCTTCTTCACCCCTTCTTTCAGGTCTTTCAAGTTTGGTTCTGATGGATTGGAGTTTTGCAGTGACATCCCTCATGTTCATCCTTCCCTCTGCAAATTCTATGGAGCAACCAACACCAACCTCAAATATGGCAGTCAAGCAATCCTTCACTTTCTTGTTCCTACTTATATTTCCAGAAACTGTTTCCCCAAGCAGAATGGGATCCAAGATTTCAGGCAATCGTTCTTCAGACAAAGCAACTTCACCAAATTCGTGGAGGTTCAGTCCATCTTTGAACATGTCATGTGTAGGCCTCTTCCTTGTAAACAACTCCAGCAGAAGGATGCCATAACTGTACACATCCCCACATGTTGAAACTCCACTCCCCATTCCATACTCTGCAAGTGATAAACAGGAATACTAGCTAATTTTTTTTATTCTTCCAATATAAATCAAATCTTCCAATTGAAAAAACAAAACCACTTGGTAGGGTAAAATAAGTTTTACCTGGTGGAGCATACCCCACAGTTCCTTTTATTCCAGTAGAACTTGTTTGGCTAGCAGGGTTTGTTTCAAGTAGGATTCTTGCTAGCCCAAAATCACCAACTTGTGCAGTCATATCATCATTGAGAAGGATATTGCTTGGCTTGATATCACAATGGACCAGTGGTATCTCGCATTGATTATGTAGATAATCCAGTGCGCAAGCCACATCAAAGGCAATGCTTAGCCTTTGAATGAAGCTCAAAGTCTTTGGTGCCTTATCTTCTGCATGAGATGAGGGATGATGCAACCACTGGTCCAAGCTCCCATTAGCCATGAACTCGTAAACAATAGCCTTGAAGTCTTTTCCTTGAAAATCAATGCCTGAACAGACACTTAGTATCTTCACAAGATTTCGATGTCTGATGTTGCGCGAGGCCTCACATTCCGCTAGGAAACTTTTAGAAGCTGCAGGGTGCACAAGGTTCAGCACCTTGACTGCGATTGTTGTTGTTCTCTCGGCTTCTCCAATAATTCCTCTATACACAGATCCAAAGCTACCCATTCCTATCAAGTTTGTAGCAGAAAATCCATCTGTAGCTCTGAGCAAACTTTGATAAGACAGTTGCAAATTCCCCGGAGCATTTTCAATAGGTGCATCTCCTGTTTTCTTCCTTGAAACAAGATACAAACAATACAATACTAAACTTGCACCCAACAATCCAGACGTTATTGCCACTATCATGACAACATGGTTGAACCTCTTCTCATGTGACTGTTTCACTATGCATTTTGGCAGATTCAATTCAGGAATGCCTCCGCAGAGCTTATTGTTTCCCTTCAAGAATGTTGCACTTGAATTGCTGAAGACTCCTCTGGTTGGAACTTCACCCTCAAAATCATTATAAGATAGATTCAAGAGCTTCAATACTTGTAAATCGTCTAGAAACAGTGGGATGCTTCCCGTCAAATTGTTATCAGAAAGATCTAACTCTTGGATTCCTCTGAGAAAACTGAAACTTGGAGGTATGCTCCCTTGCAAGAAGTTCCCATCCAACTTAAGAATTTCCAATCTCACGCAACTGCCAAGTTCGCTGGGAATTTCGCCAAATAACATGTTCTGCGATAGATAGAGTTCACCGAGATTTCTCAAATTTCCAACTTCTTTGGGAAGGGAACCCATCAAACCGTTACTCGACAAGTCCAGCAAGACTGACAAGGATGTAATACCAAATATTTGAACAGGAATACTGCCAGTGAGATTGTTACCTGAAAGTTCCAGCGCTAACAAATTTTGGCAGTTGCCAATGGTTGAAGGGATGCGACCTTGAAAATTATTACCCCCTAAGCCCAAATAAATTAATGAGCTTATATTTCCAATGGATTCTGGAAGGTTATCAGAGAAATCATTACCGCCAATTCTAAAATCCACAAGCTTTCTCAACATTCCAATTTCAGAGGGAATGGCGCCATTGAGTTTGTTGTTGAACAAATATAATCTCTGCAAATTTTGGAGACTATGAATTCCAGCCGGGATAGTTCCAGATATCCGATTCTCCTGTAAACTCAATCTTTCAATTGTGGTTGAGAGGTTGGCTATAGATTCGGGCAACATACCTTCAAAGTTGTTACCACCTATCTCCAAAAATAGTAAACCGGTGGCATTTGATAAAGAAGAAATAAAGCCCAAGTCATCTTCACTACCTCCCAGCTTATTGCCGGCAATGAGTAATTTTTCTAACATCTGAAGCTTCTCAAGATTTGGAACTTTTCCCGTAAGTTCATTAAGAGTAGTATAAAACTTAACCAAATTTGAGGCATTAGATATGGACACCGGAAGATCGCCAGTAAAATAATTAGCGGCAATGCTGAAAAAATAAAGATTGGGAAGAGAGATGCCCAAATCGCTAGGAAGAGTGCCGTGCAATTTGTTTCCCATCACCGATAAAACCTGAATAGAAGAGATATTGTACAACAGGGGAGGGATGATACCTGACAAATTATTATATTCCATGGCAAAGTCCTGTAGGTTTGTGAGTTTGGATAGGGCTTCAGGTATGCTACCGCCCAAGTTATTGAGGGATGTCCAAAGTTTCACCAAAGTGGAGAGATTTCCTAAAGAAGGAGGGATGCTTCCGGTTAGTCTGTTTGAAGCAATATATAGGTATTTCAGGTTTGGAATAGAGCCAATCTCCTCTGGAATCCTATCAACCAGCTTATTGTTAGTGAGAGACACCGTTTTGAGGTTAGAGCAAGCTGACAAGTTGGCTGGGATTTTTCCACTGAAAGAATTGTTGTCTAGCACCATTACTCGCAATCTTTGCAAATTGCCAACTTGAGGTGGGATTTCACCGCTAAAGCTGTTGTCGTGAAGCCATAATGACCTTAGGAAGCTCAGGTTCCCAATATGGGGAGACAGGAAGCCTTCAAGTTTTGAGGAGTTGAGGTGTAGCTTTGTGACTCTTTGGTGCCTACGGCCACAAGTAACCCCATACCACTCGCAAAAATGGATGGTTTCATTCCAGGAGCTCAAAACACCAAAAGGGTCTTTGATTTGCGTCTTGAACTCAAGCAAGCTTTGTTTATCTGTTTCATTGCCTATGATAGTACTGGTGGCATGTAATGCTGATGACAGGAAAATAAGGGGTAGGCAAACAAAAACAACATGAAGAAAAATAATGGAAGAAAACAAGTAGTGTGTTGATCCCATATCTTTGATAGACATTATCGATGAGGATATGAGATGAGCTGATGAGGAGGAGACCTGCGTGCGTGGTCTATACGTATATATAAATAATTAGAATGGACTATGCAAAGAAGTCACCAGCCGTATAGACCACGAACTGCAAAGTCACTGCTGTGCCTGTGCCCCGTTGTGTAAAAAAAAATAATAATAATAAATTAAAACAAGTCTATGAATAATGTGTCACCTTATTAATTAATTTATTCAATCTTATAGAATTACTAGTATTCACAAGGTTTCTATGATTTGGGCTAGTCTGTTAGGTGGGTTGTTTTCATGTTCGGATTTCTTCGACCTTCCTTTTGAGTAGCTTCCACTGTTAATGGCTATGGTGGAAAGTGGCGGCAGCGGCGCTGTTGGTAGCGACAGTGAAAAAGATGGCGACGATGAAGGAGACAAATCTGATCCGATCTGTTGGATCAGGTTGGACATCAGTTGTATCCATTGGTTGAGTTGGAGCAAAGATTTCAGTACGGGTCTTTACTCTTTATTGAAGTGTCACTAGTTAGATACCTTAGAGCAACAATTAGTCCTAGTTATTGTTTAGCAAGGGTGGATATAGGGTGGAAAGTGGCGGCAGCGGCGCTGTTGGTAGCGACAGTGAAAAAGATGGCGACGATGAAGGAGACAAATCTGATCCAATCTGTTGGATCAGGTTGGACATCAGTTGTATCCATTGGCTGAGTTGGAGCAAAGATTTCAGTACGGGTCTTTACTCTTTATTGAAGTGTCACTAGTTGGATACCTTAGAGCAACAATTAGTCTTAGTTATTGTTTAGCAAGGGTGGATATAGTGGGGAGCAAGGGGGCCAGGCCCGCCCTAGAATTTGTTTTTGTTTATATATGGTAACAATTATTCATAAATTGCTAGGTAGTTTGGTGGTTGGCTCCTTGCATTATACATGTTTGGCCCGGGATTGAGTTTTAGCAACAATTTTGTTTTCACATTTTTTCCATTTTCACACATACAATATAATTCAGTCCATATTAATCTAAAAAATAGTATATTTTGCCCCCCTCTTAAAATTTTTTCCTAGATCCGCCCCTACTGTTTGGGTTGTGCATCCTGTATTATCAGACCCCTCTTCATGAGGACCACTTCCCTCCCTTATTCACTCCCAACTATTGGTGTTAAGCTGTACCTAGTACAAATTATCAGGTGGGCTCTTTGCCCTTCATTTCAGCAATTATCTGTTATTTTATGTTATTTATTTATATAATGTTCTATGTTAAAGTTATTTTCAGTCTTTCCTAAATGTTCTAGTGGTTCTAATTATTATAATTTGTTTTAGTTATGTTAGTACAAGAATGTTTGTCTTGTTATGGTTTGATGTTAAGTTATATCTGGTACAAATTATCAGATGGGCTCTTTGTCCTTCATTTCAACCATTATCTATTATTTTATATTTAAGTATTTATGTAATATCCTATTTTAAAGTTATTTTTTAGTCTTCACTAGATGTTCTAGCGATTTTAATCATTATAATTTATATTAATTGTGTTAGTACAAGACTATATGTTTTGTTATTATATCAGATTGGTTTATAAATGAAATTCTATGTTTTGGGAAAAAAATCCTAGCAAAGAGGATGTGAACGAAGAATTTTATGTTTTGAATATAATGTATCTTCTTTTCATAATAATAATGATGGTAATAATAAGTCTTATCATGGGGAAATTCTTAGCGATAAATTGGATTAGTGATGGTGAAAACTGAAAACCATGCGCGCCGTTGGAATTTTCTAGCATATTACTGCAGAATTTTCAAAGCATTACATCTGTGAATCGAAGGAAAAATACAAAGTCAAGGCGTCCTGTTATTATATGATTATTGGTTCCTATTAGTGGTTTTGGTCATCAATAGTAGTAACTGGACTTAGACATTTCAATTTTTGCTTCCTAAATACGTCGTGGGTAGTGACTGGTGGGTGGACTTCGAAGTCAATGAGACCCAACTAAAACAATTGAAGATTTTTTTTTTCCAAGAGATAATCGTACATGCATGTAAGACACAGCAAGGATTGACTTAATTAATTGTGACTTAATTAATTGAGGTGCAGGTAAATACTCCTATTAAGTTGAGAGTTTGAACCTCACCGTCTCTTGGTGTTCTTAAATCTAATACCGCGGTCCAAATTCACAAAACCCAATAATGGGAAGCATTGAATGAATGGCTCTACTATAAATTCGTTGGATATGCTTCGTTTTTTTTTTTGTTTAATTTCTATTGTATATATGCTCCCAGCTGATCAAGACCAGTCTGGTCTTGAAGTGACGAACACCATCAAAACTTGTACTAAACGTACGTCCACGAATTTGTGCATCAGTTAAGAATTAGATTTGATCATGAATCTTCCTTCTCCTCGACCTTTAATGTGACTACATGTCCTCCTGAAGTGTTTTGTTTTTGATCGAGTATGCATAGTTTTGAATGATCTCTTCAATCCCAATCCCTTGCACATGGTTATTCACAATCTCTAGTAAATCCCGATTCTCTCATTAGTACACCTTCAAGCCCATCTTTTTCTAAGGGGCAACCATTTGGCAAAAAAAAAAAAAAAATAGATATAAATTAGAGGCTTGAGAATAAAGTCATCCAGAGCCCTTAGGTTTTTGTTATGTTTTTAATGCGAAGCTTCGGAGTCTTTAACTATGTGGGTACGCTTGGCTTTTGGTTTGTGTTTTGCAGCATGATCTTTGGAATCTCCCAGAGTTCGGCTCAGATTCGCTCGGTTCAATAAGAGTTGTTGCGGCTTCCTTGGGAGGTCTGCTTGTGTATGTGATTCGAGAGGTTAATGCATGTACAAATTGGTTAGCTAAAAGGCTAGTTTCTGTCTCCCTCAATTTCTTATTATCATTACATGGGGTTGCTATCTCTTGATTCATAACTTCCTGTTTCGTTCATTGATTCCAATCCAAAAAAAATAAGAAAGATATTAAAAGAATAGAGAATAATTTTTATATGGAGAATAATCCTAATTAACCATAATCCGAGTTTTAGTAGAAGAATAAAAACTGCCTTCTTACAAACTTCATAAATGGTGTCAAGTCAGCAGACTAGAAATCTATAATCAAAGTATATCAAGAAAATGTTTACCCATCTCTAATATACAGAAAGTGTCATGTCATGTAAGAAGTCCGGATCTTGACAAGGGCGACAATGTGATCAATAAAACCTGTCATTCGTTCAACCAACTTATGATTCACATAGTTTGTTCTTTTCAATCTCTTTCTCTTGTGTTCAAAATGTTTGGTAAACTGTGTTCTTATGCTAGCCTAGGCAATATTTATTTCCCAATTGATTTGGAAGACTAGTTCCTTATAAATTTCCTGTCCCTTCAAAAGAGAAAATATTTCGAATCATGTTAATGAAAAAAAAAAAAAACCAGAACATATTAGTGCAGAATGTAGTGAACGAGGAAAAAAATGTAAGTTTTGCAAATTCATAAACATAGGTAGACTAGACATATAAAAAGACATGACAAGAAAGGTTGGTACTTTGATTATGTCTGGGTTAAGTTAGACTGCTCAAGCTAATCAACACAATGTGGTATCTACATTACATATGTATTGCTTCACTCCTATGGGATATCTGTAACTTAAAATCTTCAAGAAACGCATCAATTTCTATTGCATATTTCTTCCTCTTATAGTAATTCGACTTCTAAGCACTTGGCCATCAATATTTTTTCCCTTCTTCAAAGTGGCATGTAGCTTTGGTGATATCTTTTTCACCAACAACGCTCTTGTCTACTCCATCTAACTTGGTTGCCAAATTTTCAAGAGTTTCTTGAAGGACTGGCCGCTTGTAACTTGAAAAATTGAGCTGTGTTTGGCGGATGTATACATATAATATCTACAGCGGCTGCAAGTAGTTCTAGTGCTCGTTCTATTCCAAGTTCACCCCCACCTCATAGTAGTTTTTCTCTAAGTTCTAGTAGGTCGTCCATTGTGGCACTAAGTCAATCAAGTAAAGTAAATACTTCATTGGAAATTAGGGCTATTTGTTTTTTTTTTTCTTGGACAGATATTCTTGTTGCACTAAAGACATTAGTTTTTGATAGAGACGGTTTCAAATAAGTTCGGTTGATGGAAACATGCAAGGATAGACCAAGACAATTCAGAGGATCAGTGGTTCTTTCTTTTCTTTTTCTTTTTTTCCCCTCTCCATAATTTTCAGCTTATTAAATATCGATCTTCTAGTTCTATCATTGTAACCTACCAAATCTGCTACATGCGGGTTACTTAATCTGAGCTACTGGATCTTGATATTATTTGGAAACTTTCAAGCTAATACTCAAAAATCTTAAATTGTTTAATTGTTGGGTGACATTGACATTGAAGTCCATCCACCATAGTCTCACTAAATGTCTAAGTCCACTCACTACTAGGGACCAATAATCATATCAGATGATGCCTTGCTGGACTTTATGTTGTATTTTTTTCCTCGGTTCACGATCCCAATGTAATGTTGAGGCACGGTAGATAATATAAGCTTAAATCCCTCTACTTTTTTGAGATAATGTTGAACTATAGGTAGAAGTAGCCAAATGAGTTGGTACCCAATATGTTACTCAATTAACCCATATTTAAATAGGTAATAGGTATAGATGAGTCACTACAAATTTTATATAGGTCTAAATAGATAATTTATTTATTTAATCCATAAAATAGTAGATTTATATGGGTTGAGTAATGGATATCCATGAATCTATATATTAATGATCTAATTGAATTATCTAAATATTTTAGTTTTATAATTATCTCATTTAATTTTTTTCAAAAAAAGCTAATTTCATCGATATTGCTAGTTCGTACGCTCCGATATTCTTCCGACTCCACTGACTCGCCCCGACCCATCTTATGTGGCCCTAATTGGGCCCGACTTTAGCCCAATTATACGGGCCCATGTGGGCCAAAATAAGCCCAACCCATTTGGGCCCGGTCCAGTCCAACTTAAGTGGCCCAATTTGTCTCGGGTGGACCTATTTGGGCCCGTCCCGGCCCAATCCAAGTGGGCTTGATCTGGGCCTAGTTGGGCCCACCCTAGTCCAAACCATAAAGTCCTAATTAAATGGGTTAATGTGTTTACTCACATTAAATGGGTCTAAATGGATATGGGTATCCATTTAGATTTCTTGATGGGTCATAAATAGATAAATGAGTATAAATGAATATGACCCATTATTATCCAACCTGCGGATACCCATGGACATCCATTTTGTCACCTCTATCGACGGCGACGGCTATAGCTCCTCCCTGTGTGGGTTCTGAGCTGCGGGTCTGTGGAAGCCCGTACCCCAATTAAAATAATATAATTAAACGAAAAAGAGTTACCAAAATACTCTTGAAACCCGGGGTACAAAAACCGATACTTCGGCATACAAACATTTTCCATGAAAATGTATTAACAACGAGATGTCATAAAAATAAATGAGATCAACCGGCTTAACAAATAATAAGCCATCACGGCATCACGCCGACATAACATCACAAAATCAACTCCGGCTAACTGCCGACATAAAGATATAATACTTATGACATCTCGAGTCATTTCACATGCAGCGGAAGATGAAAGTAATAATAAAATCAGTGTAGAAAAAATGACATGCATATGGCCCTATGGATCCCACCAAGAGATAATGCACAACTACCTGCTGAAGTGACTGCGTCTGATCTCCGAGTCGAAGGTGTAAGTGAGTCTGCACGCTAACTAAAGTCTGAAAAACAACGGTGGCGATTATGTGAGTCGCCTACTCAGTGAACATTAAAAGTCTAAATATACATGAAAGTGAAGTCATGCTCGTAGGGTGAGTAGCTCACGAGCACAAGTACAGCATACAAGCAAATCAGAATCACACACCATCACATAAATGTTTTATTGTATTATAGCTCGTATTGTTTGAGCTCAATGCGTTATCTTATTGTTATCATTATTATTATTTTTATTATTATGGGCCCTCTACTGTGAGTCAAGTCTCGGTAGCGCATCTGATCAGATCAGGGTGTGAAACCCAAATGTCGAACCTCAGAAGGGGTAGATTCTGAGGCCAAAAACCACTGATAAATCTCAAGTGGCCGCTAGCTACCTGAGGGTGCACTCAGACACACCTAACCGGTGCAAGTCTTCCAGGGGTGCACCTACATCCCCTGGGCATGCTAAACAGCATAATGTGACCCGAGGTACCCAACCCTCCTCGGGGCTACCAACCGACACCACAGTAGAATTTAGTATTTTATTCTTAATTAAACCTTTATATTTCTGTTTGAAGTACATTATGTCTTTCAGGGAAGTGTGTATGTGCCCCTGTATCATCCGGGCCTTCGGCCCATAACCACATATTATCACCAAAAGTGTATTACGTAGTATATAACAGTTTCTCATGTAGAATTTAGACGTGTAAGTCAATCAAGCATACAATTCCAATTATCGCATGTAGCAAACAAGGCAAGTAAACAAACAAACCACACCAACATGCATTCACAAAACATATATAAAAAGACTTGTAATGTCACCTCAAAAATGTAGCTTATGACTTCTCCCCGATCCGAGTCCACAGTTCTCGAGGTATCTCCCGTGCCTGAATACCGGCACATAATTTAGTCACTAAACAAATTTTAGGAATAAAAACGTATATGTATGCTAAGGTATGCTCCAATCGTGTAACTCCCGACCCTAACTATCCGATTATAAGATTTCCGGGTCTAAGTCCAAGAGAATATTTTATCTTTCCATAACTCCAACGATTACGGATCTAAGGTTCATCGGTTTAAGTTCGTTAACAATTCTCGGGCCTAAGGCCCACTAAATCTTAAATCACAAATTCCGGGCCGTGGGCCCACCTTCTTACGTCCATAATTTTACCGATTATGAAATTGGGCTTCGAGCCCGTTCTTAACATCCGTGAGTTTAATTTTCCGTGATAAGTCCTAAGTCCGTACTTTAAGTCCAATTAAATATCTTAAGCTTCAAATTGAGGTTATTGGGCTTGGGCTCGGTTTTCCCTAAAACCGGCCTAAAGTCGTTTCCGAGCCCAAGAGTTGATCGGCCTAAATTCTCTACGTGTCGGTAATTCTTTCCGGCCACACACTCCAACTCTCCACTCTCGGTAACCACAATTCACGTTATCTATACGTTCATAAAAATTTGTATTTCGACAAATAATTCAAAATTCGTATACAAGACGAAACCGAGATAAAACAAAAGTAATTACCGTCAACCAGTCGTACAACGAGAAATATACTCCGCTGGTCAGGACCCGAGCCTTCGCCGGAAAATTTCCCGAGCCCTCGCCGGAATAGTGCTCTCTCGCCGGATTCCGGTCACCCTCGCCGGAATAGTAACCCGGGATGCCGGAAAACTCAACCAACTGCCAATGCCGAAAAACCACTACCCACAATCAATCCCCAACTCATGACATCAATTAATTATCAACTAAATTAATCTTAGAGCATCTAATCGAATTGAGGGAGGAGAGAAATTGCTCACCCGAGACACGGTTCACGTCGATTCTGCCCCACTGCCGGATTGCAAGGCTCGTGTCTGGCAGCAATCTTCACCCGTTCGAGCCAACGGCAACTCTGCCCAGGATCCAAGTACGGCTAATCCAACATCAACAGCCCCCAGACGTCAATCAACCAGAAACCCAGGTGCCGGATTCTTACCGGAATAGATCAAGTGAGCCGTCACTGCCACCGCCCACAGCTCCGGAACGAACCCAGGCGTCGCGCATCTGCAAGCTCGGCCGACGACGGCACAGGTTCGGTTCGTTCCCAGCCTCACCTTCAATTCCAACACGCCCTTCGAAGGTCAACACACGGCACGCACCACGCACACCCAATTAAAACCAATCCAAGGGGGATAAACTGAAGGAGAAGCAGGAGGAACGACGCTTACCAGTGAGGATGCGAATTGCCCTGAACTCGCCTCGAGTTCCCCGGAGTCGGTCCCTGGTCTGGCGCGCTCGTTCCCGTCCTCGGTGCAGCAAGTAGTTACCTATCTAGCTAGTGGATGCAGCGGCGGCAAGCGAAGGAAGCGATGGCCGGCGACGGCGCGAAGGAAGAAGGAGGAGTGGGGGTTGGGAACGGAATTGAAAAGAGATGAAGACGAAGAAGAAACCGGAAGGGAAAAGATGAGGAAGGAAAGAGGAGGTTGTGGGGTTAATAGCGTGATTGAGGGGGTGACAGTGGGCGACAATGCCGTTGTGGGTGGCGGCAGCAAGTGGGGAAGCAACGGCCAGAAGAGAAAGGAAAAGTGGGGAAGAAGGGGAGAAAGAGGAGAAAAAGAAAAAGAAAAGGAAGACGTCGCGGGGCTTGACCTAGCCAGCCAGACGACGCGTCGTCTGGTCTGGCTTGGTCAACCCGACCGGTTGACTCTTTTTTTTTTTTTTTTAACCTTCAAAACGACGTAGTTTCGAACGAAACTACGCTAACCCTCTCGTTTCGCCCCGAAACACATTCCGATATCAACGAAACCCGAAGCATGAGAGATCTCAACTGGAAATTGACATTTCCAAGGGAAAATAATTTATTTCCTCGACTAAAACTCGAAAATACTTCAAGGGTAAAATTGGAATAAATTTCTGAAAATTCCGAAAATCAAATTATAAAATCCGGGGCGTTACAGTTCTACCCCACTTAAGGAAATTTCGTCCTCGAAATTCAATCATTAAGCCTGTAGGTCCTACCACGATAAGTTTCTGGTATTCTCCACCAGATATCCGAATTCAATGCGAGATGTCGCTTATACCCTTAAGCGGTGTTCCTTCCGCTTATATAAACCGAACCTAATAATTGAGAACTCACACACAACTATGGACTCACCACTACGATCCCGTACTACCTCTGACTCAGAGGATAACAGTTACATCGGCGGTAGGGCTTTCCCGACAAGCTCCGATGAGGAACCTCCCAAGAAGCGGTTCAAGACCAAGATCATCGGTCTAAAGGAGCATATGGTGATTCCTCCAAAACGGCGAAAGAAACGTATAAGCAAGGAAGGACCTTCCGGTAACAAAGATGCAAAAGATAGGAAAGGCAAGGCCACAGCTGAGTCCAGCACACCTCTGCAGATAATGAAGCAACTGGACACTTCACTGAAGAAGGTCCATACTGCGGTGATGCAAATGGAACTGGCCTATATGGGACTCTCTTCTCAGGTCGCGAATATACAGAAACTTGTAACAGATCTGAAAAATCATGTAACTCCGTAGAGTGCTTCCCTTTTGTTGTACTATGTTAAGAAATCAATAAAATAAGCTTTCTTCTTAATTCGAATTTCTCCTGTTGCTAAATCTCGTGTTAAACGGATTAAAAATTCAGCAATAAAGGTATGAAATTAATCATAAGGGAAATTATAAATGAACTAAAACTCGTTTAATAAAGTCAAAAAGACATTAGAAGATGAAAACAAACATGTTTCCATGTTCGGCGCCCTGAATCAATTGTGAACATCCTCGATCCCAAACGTAACGTACACAGTTAACGGAGACGTCTGTTAGCCTCATGAAAAAGATACCCGTTAACTGGCAAGGCGATGATCACGGGAGCGTCCTGTGTCCCTCGAAAAACACATTACCCACTTGTCCACAATTGTCCGTATGAGCCAAAAACGTCTATCTCGTCTCGCACCGCTCCGCACTGTCCGACAGCTGTAAGCTTGTCGCATACGCACTCTACTCGAGGTGTGGTCCACACGGTCTAGCCACAACGACCACGAGTGCATGTGACAAAGATGTAGGAACAAGTCTTAGGGAGACCAATTTGAAGTAGCCCGGGAAATTGAAAATTGCAAGGTAGAGAAAGACAGATAACCTCTGGCATTTATTGCCCGAACACAAACACATAGCGTGTCGAGGCAATAAATGAGGCAAGGGTAAAATTTCAATACGCAGACACTTGAAATTCGAACGTAATAATCACGCTCCTCCTAAGGTTATAAAAGACGGTAGAATGAGGAGTAAGTTATCCCAAGCATTTTAAAGCAATCTTACGCCCAGACTAAGAATCCTCAAAACTCAAGAAAACCAAACACCAATACGCCCAACCACAATACCTGCCCCTTCATCAGTTTTCTTTGTCGAGGGTGCCAACCTTGGCAGGAGAAACCGACTGGCCTACAGTATGGTCAATGAACGTGCCGAAGAACTACCAAACGAGCTCGGTAGGATGCCCCGGCTGGTCTTCGTCGACGAGCTCTACTCGTCGCGGTTCTTTGTAACCCCAATGGAAGAGGTGTTCTTCCTGGAGGATCACGGAACGCTGAGGACATCCTACTACGGATCGGCGAATACCGTGATGTTCTTCATCTCCGACAGGCTTCAGGAATTCAACCTGGAGTCTACTTGCCAGACGGTGGAGCAAGGTGCATACTATCAGCTTGCGATGACGGCTCAGAGCATACCCAGAATGACGCGCTTACCTCCAACTTGGCCAAAGGTACGGCTGCTAGTGTGGAACTGCAGGGGAGTTGCAAGGCGCGCTCAAGAGTTCTCACGTACGCTGAGGGACTTGAAGAACCAGTACAAACCGAATATGGTTCTTCTGACGGAGACGCAATGGCAACCTCGGGACGATCACGGTCTCATCCCTCTCCGATTCCCTCAAGCTAACCGGTTTGAGATTCCTGGCCAGCGCGACCGAGGCGGAATGTGGCTCTCGTGGAGCGACAGAGTCACGGTCAACGTCAACAGCGATCCCAACAGCTTCCGCGTTAACGTCGTTCCGAACCGTTAGATGTAATTTCCATTTTAATAAAATATTGTAATATTTCCCTTTTATAAAATATAAAATATCAAGGTCAATGTAATGTTTCCTCTTTGTACTATTATCGTTAGTTTTAATAATATTTATATTTCTGCGTAATTGTGGTATAAATTTTCACTTAAGTGAATGTTCCAAAACAAGCGTTGACAACATTTCATTCTTATTAATAATTCGTCCTCGAAGTCTTACATAATAACGATAATAATAGAGGAAAATCAACAACAAGTAAAGTAAATCCACTCGAGACATCTCATTCTTTTGGAGCGTCAGCAGCTTCCTCTCGAGTGATAGAATACACCCTAGGAGTTGCCATAGGTCGAACAGCACCTTCGCGGCTCGGGGCTCCAGCACTCTCTCGGTTGCCCCCCTGGGGTCCACCACTCCTGTTCGGACCAGAAGGACCTGTACCATTAGCCACAGNAACAACGTAGTTTCGAACGAAACTACGCTAACCCTCTCGTTTCGCCCCGAAACACATTCCGATATCAACGAAACCCGAAGCATGAGAGATCTCAACTGGAAATTGACATTTCCAAGGGAAAATAATTTATTTCCTCGACTAAAACTCGAAAATACTTCAAGGGTAAAATTGGAATAAATTTCTGAAAATTCCGAAAATCAAATTATAAAATCCGGGGCGTTACAGGGTCGAGGGCGGTGTTGGCAGATCTGGGCGGAGGCGACCTCGCCAGGCGGTTTAGCTGTTGCGGGTCGTGGTGGTCTGAGCGGCGGCACTCGTTGCTGCTCCTCCCGCCCCGATCCGTGACGGCGGGGCCTGGTGACGGTTGCGGCAACCTTCATGGTGGCTGCAGTCGTCTCCTCCGGCGGTAGGCGGTGGGGATCCGGCGAGGCCTCCTTCTCTGTGAAGGAGATGATGCCTCGGGTCCCCATCCGTTTTATTTTCTTTTTTTTTGTTTTCTTTGGAAATAAAAAAAAAGAGGGAAATGGGATGGACTTACCGGGCCGAGCCTGTCACGTGGGCTCATGTGTTGGGCTCACTGGGGAGGCTGCTGGGTCTGCGGGTCTGGGCCGATTAATTTGGCTCACTAGATTGGTTTTTGGACCCGCTGGTTTTTTTTATGCTAATCGATTTTTATTGATTTTTCTGAATAATTACATCAAAGATAGTATATAAAAAAAATTGGACCCGCGGGTTTGAGCCATTTTGTTTGGCTTGATGGGCCTATTTTGTTGCGCACGTCTGGGTTGGATTTAGTTGGGCTATTATGGACTGCCTAATTATCTATTTGGATTTAGTGTCCTTTTTGGGTTCATTGATTATTTAACAATGTGTTAAATAATTTAACTATGTGTTAAATAATTTAACTATGTGTTAAATTCAAATTAAAAAAATATGCATAATTAAATTATTTGTTAATTATGTATTTGTGCAAATAAATTTTTTTAATTTAGCATAATTGATTGTTATTATTGTCTAACTTTGTGTTGGTAATAAATGAGTGACAACATTCAATTATGAAAATAATTATGTGTTAATTATTTTAAATCTCACTATGAATAAATTTGGAGTATTTATTTTAGTAGGAGTGGATGCTTTATATGATTAAATATTTTTTAAATAGTTATTTATTTTTCTAGGCATAGATGATGATGCACTTTGATGGATATTCGATTTTATGCTTAGGAAAATGTTAGCTATTTATTATATTTAAATGTAAAGCATATTGTATACATGATGAGGCATTTAATCCTGTGTGGATTTTTACATGAATTAATTGTATTAGCTATCAATGTGCAATTGGCTAATTAATTGTGACTTGTAGATGGTTGCTTCCACTAAAGGGATTGTTGCTGAGCTAAACAAAAATGAGAAGCTCAATGGTGACAATTATGAAGTATGGAGCATGAAAATCCAGAATGTCCTGGAGGAACAAGATGTTCTCAATGCTCTAGAAACCAAGATGGTTGAGCCTGAGGAGGGAAACACAGCCCATAACAAGAGAGAGAGATACCTCTACCTTGTGTGGAAGAGGAAGAACTCTCTCGCTCGTATCATCATGCTAAGTAGCATGGAAGATGACCTTATGCGCATGTACAATGAGTTGTCAAGTGCTAGGGACATTTGGGCTGCCCTTAAGGCACAGTTTGGTGATGTGTCCATAACCGAACTGAGGCAGTTGACATTCAAGTTTGACGGCTATAAAAAGCATCCCAATCGAAATACAAGACCGCATTTGAGATATTTGAGGGATATGTCGAACTTGATCAGTGAGTTAAGTGATAATGGTCACGAACTCACTGAAAAACAAAAGGTTCATGCTGTCATCCGCTCTTTGCCAAGTTCTTGGGACCACATGAGAGTCAAGTTGACCCAGAACTTAAAGATTACCACCTTTGACGAAACTATTCGTCGTCTGGAGCTTGAGGGAGAGTGCCTTGGGGCCTCTAAGGAACCTCTCCAGAATAATGCCTTTGTGGCTGAAGGTAGTAAGAGAAGAAAGAAGGCAAAGCAGACTCAAAAGAAACCTTCTGTTGAGGGAAAAGTCCCTCACAAGAAGAAGAACAAAAACAGGAATCGGTTAAAATGTTTTAACTGTGGCCAAAAGGGGCATTTTGCTGTCGTTTGCTCAAAGCCCAAGAAGGTATGTTCCTTCAATAATATTATCAGTTCTAGTTTTGTTTCTAGTTCTGCTTTATTAACTGAATCAACTTTCATGTGGATTGTAGATTCGGGGGCCACAGACCACATAAGTAATGTTCGAGGATCATTTGTGGACTATCATCGCATTTCGAGTGGATCGAAGTGGATTCATGTGGGAAATAACTCCAAGCTGAAAGTTAAAGGTTTGGGCACTTGCCAACTGAGGTTGACTGGTGATCAAATTTTGGACCTGCATGATGTAGTTTACGTTCCAGAGATGTGGCGGAATCTTGTTTCTGTTTCTGTTTTAACTAAACAGGGTTTCTTATTCAATTTTCATAAAGTTGGTTTGGACTTGTTCTATGGGACTGTACTTTATGGTTTTGGTTTCTGGATGAATGGTCTTATTAGTTTGGATGTTGAAAAATTTTCTAATAAATCCAATTTTTCCCTTTTTACATCCTCAAGTAATGTGAATGTGTGGCATTCAAGACTTGGCCATGTGGCCCATCAAAGGATGAATCGCCTCGCGAAAGAGGACCTTATGGGCTCGATTGACAAGGTAGAACTTCCTGCGTGTGAGTTCTGCCTTGCGGGAAAAATGACAAGAAAACCATTCGAAAAGGCAACGAGAGCAGATCAACCGTTACAGTTAATACATTCAGACATCTGTGGTCCAATGAATGTGAGGGCAAGGCATGGTGCCTATTATTTCATCACTTTTATTGATGATTTCACTCACTACGGTTATGTCTATTTGATTTCCCACAAATTCGAGGCGTTGGACTGTTTAAGGAAGTTCATAAGCCTTGTGGAAAATCAACTTGATAAGCATATCAAGGCATTAAGGACAGATCGAGGCCGTGAATATTTGTCTGATCAGTTCAAACAAATATGTGATGAAAAAGGAATTGTTAGGCAACTAACTATTCCTGGAACTCCACAACAAAATGATGTTGCAGAAAAAAGAAACAGAACTCTTCTTGAGATGGTCAGATCTATGATGGTACAGGCTAAGTTGTCAGTCTCCTTTTGGGGAGATGCACTCTTAACTGCCACTCATGTACTGAACCTCGTACCCTCACAATTTGTAGCTTCTACACCTTATGAGTTATGGACAGGTAGGAAACCTGACTTAAGTTGGCTAAAGCCTTGGGACTGTGCTACTTATACCCATAACTCTTCCCACAAACATGGGAAATTGGGACCTAGAGGAAGTAAGAGTATTTTCATAAGATATTCTGAAAACTCTAAAGGTTATGTGTTCATTGGTGAACACGAGGGTGTAGGATATACAGAATTTGAATCACGAGATGTGACTTTCTTGGAGAATGAGTTTCCAAGAAGAGGTGATACAGGACCTGATCAATCTCTTTTTGAGATAGATGATCAGGCAGGACAAGAAGATGCAATCCAATTGAGTATTAGTGAATCTAGTATGCATCGAAATCTTGATCCTAGTGGGAGTAATCTGGATAGTAGTGGAACTGCATCACTACACCCAGAACCTCGAAGAAGTGAACGCGGTAATGTTCCACGATGTCACTTTGAGATCGAGGGTGTTGATGATGTGTATCGGCAAGCCTTCATTATCTTGATGAAGAGGAACCCAAAAGATGCAATGAAGCTGTCTCTTGTATTGCCAAGAAAGAATGGATTAAAGCAATGGATGAAGAGCTTAGCTCCATGCATTCTAACCATGTTTGGGAATTGGTAGATTTACCAAAGGGACGTAAGGCTACTGGGAACAAGTGGGTTCTCAAAATCAAGCGAAATGCTGACGGGTCAATCGATAGATATAAGGCACGTCTAGTAGCCAAGGGTTACACACAACAAGAAGGGATAGAATATGAGGAAACTTTCTCTCCAGTTGTGAGATTTGCATCTATTCGATTGATCTTAGCCATTGTGGCAGATCTTGATCTCGAGTCACATCAGATGGATGTAAAAATAGCATTCCTTAACAGGAATCTAAAAGAGGAAATTTACATGCAACAACCTGTGGGTTTTGCTGTAAAAGGCCAGGGACACAAAGTTTGTCGGCTGATGAGATCCATTTATGGACTCAAACAATCTTCTAGACAATGGTACCTACGGTTTCATGAAGCCATCACATCCTTTATGTTTGTCATGATAGATGAGGACCATTGTGTGTATGTTAAGAGATCTGGGGATCATTTTGTGATCTTGTCACTTTACGTCGACGACATATTGTTGGCTGGAAATAATAAAGAATTCCTGGTATCCATAAAGGCTTGGTTGTCCTCCAACTTTGAGATGAAGGACATGGGTGAAGCTGCATACATTCTAGGGGTTAAGATCCTTAGAGATCGATCCAAAAGATTATTGTCTCTTTCTCAAGAGCATTACATCAAGAAAATTTTGGAAAGATTTCGTATGCAAGATTCAAAGCCTATGAATACACCTATTGCCAAGGGCAATAATCTAAGCTAACAGATGTGTCCCCAAACTCGAGAATAAAAGGAACATATGGCTAATGTGTCGTATGCCAGTGCTGTCGGGAGTCTTATGTACACTATGTTGTGTACTAGACCAGATATTTGTTATGCACTCCAGTATATATACTAGAGTTTGGGTCCATTTGAAACACTGTGGAGATAATACTAATATTATCTTTACACCCTGTAAAGTTTAACCCTATCTGTTACAGATAACAAATCAGGGTTTAAATAATATTAGATAAATCCACATAATCTGTTACAACCAAAACAGATCTAGATGAGATCACAACAGATCACCATCATGGGTGTAACAATTATCCAATATCTCTCACTCACACATGATGGACATAACCATCTTTTCGGCTCAAAGAAATAACTTTCATACCAGGCAAATAGGTCGTGTGACCAACATACCAGTAAGAGCTCTTCATTGTACATCTGTTAAGAGTATACAACAGCTCAAGTAGAGTAGATATGTAAGTTCCCTAGAATCATTTAATTGTATTTAAAGAGACCCCTACACCTCAGTCTCAATGTGTATTCACGATTATGTTTTACACAAAAACATAAACGGCCGTTTTGCGAATACCAAAGAAAATACAATACTTAATGATCTTGCTTTTTACTCAGAACTTTACATCTGAACTTAGTTGCTTTTCTGACATACCCCGTTATGAGTATGGCCAAGATAGCAACACCAAATTAAGATTTCAAGTAATAGTAAAAAGTCGATAAGGGCACTTGTGAGAAATTTTTAATTTCTCAAGGCTCACACAGTAGAAAAACAAGATCTTTTTCCTACTCCTTGTATGGTCACTCAGCACACATGGTATGAATTCATGTGTCACAGTATTATTTTCTCCATCCCTTGTTGGAGCATATGTCATTCAATAATACTGTGTAGGTAATAGTCCAAACACACTTAGTGTTTGACATGGTTCCACCACTCTACCATATCCCAAACCGGACCTTACCTAGCTTTTGAACAGACAAGATAAAATATTACTTTGTTTCATCTCCGGTCAAACATGATTGACCTCATCTTGAACAATATCAAGGCGACAAAATTGTTTTAAGTCAGGCTCTTACGAAATAGCGACTTACCCCATTCTTGACTTAAAACTGTCTTACCCCTATGACACCCAGTCATAGAGATGGTTACTCGTGTGAGAGAGCTAACCTGTCTGTTAGACATATCTTTTGGATGACGAAGACACCAAGTCCTTCATCCCTATATATGCCCTTAGCATATACATTTGCATGTTACAAAACATGCGTCCTTGTATACATGAATAATTATACAATAATCGGCATTTGAATAAAAACAAAAATTTTACAATGAACATACAGTCAAGGGAAAATACTACAAAAATAGTTGCAATCACATCCTACGTAAACCTATCAGTTCTATATGCTTAACAAAAGAAGCTGTAGAGATTAGTTTGGTGAATGAATCAGCTAACATTTCACCAGTAGGAATGTACTCTATGTTCACTTCCTTACATGAAACCATGTCCCTGACATAATTGTATCTAATATCAATGTGTTTTGTCTTCCCATGGTATAACTTAAGGTCTTTAGTGTATGCAATAGCTGCTTGACTATCACAGTAGACAGTCAATGGAGACATAGCCCCTTGCATAACACCTAAATGGCTGAGAAAACGTCTCAGCCATACAGCCTCCTGCACCGCCGATGACAAGGCTACAAACTCTGCCTCCATCGTCGACAAGGCTATGCAAGACTGTTTCTTACTACTCCAAGATATAGCACCATTGCTTAGTAAGAATACATAGCCGGAGGTAGACTTTCTCTGGTCTAAATCTCCTCCCCAATCGGCATCTATATAAGCTTTCAAGCAGAACCCATCTCTTTGAAAACTTAAAGTATAATCCATTGTGCCATTCAAATACCGAAGTATTCTTTTGACTGTTGTCCAGTGCTCCCGCCCGGGATTGGATTGGTATCTACTTACCATTCCAACAGGTTACGTATATATACTTCCTCACACATCATACTTGTCGAGCTAAGCTAAGGTGATGCTTCTTCCATGGTTTGCGAAATTCTGCACTGAAAAGGAAGAAACGGAGTATATTCCCAATCCCAACGACATCGTAATTTCACCATCACCACTGCAATTTCCAAGATGGCTAGGAATATTCTTAGATAACATGTTCTTGGACATATTATCTTGGTGTTGCTCTAAAGACATCAGTTTTCGATTCAGACTTTTCGAAATAAAGTTCAATTCATAGAAACATGCAAGGATAGACCAAGACAATTCAGAGTCTTTGTTTATCCGGGATAAGTCATGAACAATAAGTTGAGTTTGAGTTCCAGTAGTTAAGAAAGAAATGAATGACACGACCAAGACAATCATGATCCCCCACTTATTAGTTATTACCCAACTATTGGCAACTTAATGTGTACTGGTTGTGGAAAAATTTTCTAACAATCTGAACACAACATCCATGTTATTCACTTATTCTAGACAAACAGTATTGTCTTCAAAAAAAAAAAAAAAAGAAAAGGATTGATAAACGTTAGCATGAGCCCATGTAAAATAAAAACCTACAATACCAACTACATAACTCTTACATTGATCATGATGATCTAGAAGCAAAAAACTAATTCCCTAGTCCCTTTAGCCTCAAATTGATTAATTTCGGTACAAACACTTATTTACGGTCGAAACTGTTTGGCCAAAATAAGTTCAGTGCACGGAAAATTTTCAATTCACAGACGTTACTTGCTTTTTTTTTTAATTGCTCGCTAGAGCTTTTATATGGGTCCTCCAAAGCTTTAGACGATTAAATTCGTACGAAATGCAGAAGAATTAATTAATTTTATTTGGTTTTGATTTATAATTTGATCCTGATTTGAGCAAAGACAGTCAGCATTGAGCGAGCCTCCACTTGCCTCATGATATTTCAACTCACAGTAACCTTTTCTGTTATAAACCTTTTTTTGGGTACATATGGGAGTAAACCTTTTGGTTTAACGTTTTAATTAATCTACAACAGTAAAGAGAATTTATATCTTCCGTTCTTCCAATCAAGGATGGAAAAAGAGGCACGAAATCAACCCTTTAAACCATTATTCCATGCAGAAGTATGTTGTAAATGGCTTCACACTGACAATCCCATCAGAATTCCATGTTAATGTATTTATGTGATCTCAAATTGAAGCAATATATTTTTTTTTTCTCCCAAATTTGATTTTGGTTCTCACCTGTCTGCTATTTTCATGTTAATTATGTGTATTTATGGTTGTTAAAACCAAGTAACTATTTTTGTGTTGCCAAATTAGCTACATGAACAAATTATACATTGAAGAAAAATTTTTGGTAAACAGATTATTGGATAAGTATTTATTTACTTGTTTAATTACTAATGTCACTATCTTTCCTAATCTAAGATCTTTGGAGGAAACTAAGGAGGAAAGGCTTTAACAAAAACCAAAATAAGCACAATGGGTGTCTAAAGGTGGCGGATATCCTACAAATCCTTGGTTAGAAAGTTTTGGACATAGGTTAAAGTAATAATCATGGTCACCGATCTTAGCAGAATTCATATATCGAATCTGTCTAATGGTGCGTCATTTGGTAGATATCGTTTTCGTTTAACCGTTTGAATCCCGTAACCAAAATGCCTTGGCTTAAGTCTAACTTTTTATACTTCTTGTTTGTTTGTCTTGTATTAAATTAAATTTTTTGTGTTGAAACATTATCTATAGGAAGGCAAAACTAGTATATGATTAAAAGTTGATTAAAATTCTGTAGATTTCACTAAGTTTCAACATTATACACCTTGGAAATTTACAGGACATATACAACCTGAAAATTAGTTAAACCTCCACGGGTGTTTCAGCTTCAATTGCTGGTACCAATTCCTTAGCTCCAGGATCAGCCGCAGATATCAAGGATGCTGATTGAATCTTACCGGCATGCTCCAGCGGCATAAAAAATCACTCCTCTAGTAAGAGGGAGGACCAGAAATAATTTAGCAGTCAGCACATGTAACAACTGATGGATGTATGGCATTAATTTTCTTCAAATTTCAACTGTAACCATCTTCGCTAAGATTTACTGTCTAATCTTCAAATATTGAGATTGAATTTGTTATTCTGGATAAATTTTCTCATATTATGAGCAGAACATCCATGAGTAGATGCGTTTATCAGGGAGCATGCAGAAAAATCTGTCTAGATGATAGATTGATATGGACAGGGCACGTTACAATAAGTAAACAACAAGTTCTGCACATGCTTACCTTGCAAAGCGTGATTGAATTGAAGAGAATTGGGCTTTGCTGGAGATTATGAATATCCATCAAAACAATGATCAGGAGGAAATCTAGTCACATTAAAGGCTGAGGAGAATTTAACCTCACAAAAAAAAAAAAAAAAGAGGAGAAGAAGACAATTCAATATACTTGTTTACATGGACGTGTAGTACAAGTGTTAATGGTGCTCGCAATTCAAGACCAGACCAGTCTTGATCAACTGGAGCATATATATATATGTACACAGTAGATTTAAAAAAGAAAACAACCACGACGCATATTCAACAAGCTTATAGCCTATATATACTAATATATCCAACACGTAATGGTGCTGGCAATGATACCCGGATGGCAAACAATGCACCTGATGAGTACCCTGTTCGAAAAGCAAAATGCATTAGCATAAAAAAAAAGCAAAATGCATATGATTGCATCTTTTTCCTTTTTAAAAAGAATTATTAATAGTTCAAGTAAAATGCAATGTTACCTGCGGGCTAATTAAGGCATGCATGTATTTGCTAGTCAGCTTCTTGACCCCTTATTACAGCAGGTCTTTCAAGTTTGCTTCTGATGGATTGGAGTTTTGCAGTGACATTCCTCATGTTCATCCTTCCCTCTGCAAATTCTATCGAGCAAGCAACACCATCCTCAAATATGGCAATCAAGCCAACCTTCACTTTCTTGTTCCTACTTATATTTCCAGAAACTGTTTCCCCAAGCAGAATGGGATCCAAGATTTCAGGCAATCGTTCTTCGGGTACTCTCTTGTTTCTATTCAGATTCCCTCCAAATGTTTCCAGAAGCAGAATGGGATCCAATATGTATGGCAATCGTTCTTCTTCAGTGCCAAAAAACTAACATGAGGGACCAATGCGACAAAATGATGCCTTGCTTGACTAGTAATTGTCCTCGGTGCACTATCCTGATGTAATGCTTTGAAAATTTTGCACTAATCTGATAGAAAATTCCAACGACGTCATTTTCACCATCACTAATGCAATTTTCATGTAGTGATTGCCAGGAAGTTAAAGATGGGCTTGAAGGTGTACTGGTCTTTGCTGTAAGATTGTGAATAAGTCGGTGTAAGGGATTGAAGCGATAAAAACTATGAATATACCATCAAACAAACAAAACAAAAAGGATCACGTGGTATATTTTCCAAAGAAGTAGTTGCAGTAAAATGCAGCATTACACTGGATGCTTATCACATCGTAGGATGTTGAGTTTTTCCAATTTAATACACCAATCCGACAAAGACATGGCAAACATGTTTAACCAATAATATCATTATTTCTGCTATTTTTCAAATTGATAAACAACTGGCAAGCATCTCCAGATAGAGGCCTTCCCCTTGATTCACCTGAGGTAAAGTATAAATTATCCCACAAGCAGAAGAAGCCAGCACACAATATTGGTACACGAAAAAATTTAGAAAGAGGAAGAGAGGGAGAGAGAGATAAAGGTTATATTTACCAATTGTTAGTTTGCTGGCCTCCTCGCAGGTGCCTGCTTCTGAATTCTGGTGGATTGCATCTTTGCTGCAACATCCTTCATGGTCATCCTCTCCATTGGAAGTTCCATAGAGCATGCCACCCCGATCTCAAATATGGTAATCAAGCAATCCTTGACTTTATTGTTTCTATCCATATTCCCACCACCAACTGTTTCTTGGAGCAGAATGGGATCCAATATTTCAGACAGTCGTTTTCCAGACAGAGCAGCCTTGGCATATTCGTGAAGGTTCAATCCATCTTTGAACATTTCATCAACAGGCCTCTTCCCAGTAAATAACTCCAACAAAAGGATGCCATAACTGTATACATCCCCCCTTGTTGAAACTTTACTTCCCATACCATACTCTGCAAGTCATGAAAGAGGATAATGTTGCTTTAGAGTGATGATTATGATAACATAGGCTTGAACAAAAATTTGCTCGCTATAAAAGCTTAATTAGAAACGATTGTTACCAGGAGCAGCATAGCCAACAGTTCCTCTTAGACCAAGGGAGCTTGTTTGACCAACACGACTGGTTTCTACTAGGAACTTTGCTAGTCCAAAATCACCTACGTGTGCTGTCATCTCATGATCAAGAAGAACATTACTTGGCTTCAGATCACAATGAACTATTGGTGTTTCACATTGATGATGCAAATAATCCAAGGCACAGGCCATATCAATGGCAATATTGAGCCTTTGATGATAACCCAAAACCTGTGGTGCCTCATTCTCTTGCAGAGATGGGTGCAACCACTCCTCTAGACTCCCATTGGCCATGAACTCGTAGACAATGGCCTTGAAATCATTCCCTCGGTAATCAATACTTGAACAAACTGTCAGTATCTTAACAAGATTTCGGTGTCTGATATTTCTCAGGGCCTCACATTCAGCCAGAAAACTTTTGGAAGCTGCAGGGTGTAGAAGATTCAGCACCTTGACCGCGATTATCATTCCATCTTCTTCGATGACTCCTTTGTACACAGATCCAAAGCTACCCATGCCTATTAAGTTTGGAGCAGAAAATCCGCCGGTAGCTCTGAGCAGACTTTGATAAGACACTTGCGAGTTGGCCATGAGGTGGGGAACAAATACATCTCTTCTATTCTTGGATGAGAGACGATAAAGACAATACATAACCAAACTTAGGCCAAAAAGTCCAGAAGCTAATATTGCTATTATCATCATAACAACCGTGAGCTTCCTCTTATTTGATCCTTTGACTGTGCACTTAGATAGATGAAATTCTGGAATGCCACCACAGAGCTTACTGTTTCCCATCAACAAGGCTGCACTGGCATTGCTGAAGACTCCTCTGTCTGGTACTTCACCCTCAAAATGATTATAAGATAGATTCAAGTGCTTCAATATTTTAAAATCTGCTAGAAATAGCGGGATGCTTCCTGTCAAATTGTTATCAGAAAGATCTAATGCTTGGATCCCTCTAAGCAAATTGAAAGTTGGAGGTATGCTTCCTTGCAAAAAATTCCTCTGCAATAGAAGAATTTCCAAACTCTCACAATTTCCAAGATGGGTAGGAATTTCTCCAGATAACATGTTTTGGCCTAGTGCAAGTGCCCCAAGATTTCTCAAATTTCCGACTTCTTTGGGAAGGGAACCCCTGAGGCCGTTTCTCGACAAGTCTAGCCAGAGCGACAGGGATGTAATAGCAAATATCTCCACAGGAATAGTACCAGTGAGATTGTTATCAGCAAGACTTAGCCCTAACAAATTTTGGCAGTTGCCAATAGATGGAGGGATGTGACCTTGAAAATTATTAGCGGCTAAACTCAAATAAATCAATGAGCTTAGATTTCCTATGGATTCTGGAACCTCACCAGATAAATCATTTCCATCAATTTTAAAATCCACAAGCTTTTTCAGCATTCCAATTTCAGAGGGAATGGCACCAGTGAGTTTGTTATTCCACAACCATAATCTCTCCAAATTTTGGAGATTATGAATTCCAGCCGGGATTGTTCCAAATATCCGGTTCCGCTGAAAACCCAATTTTGCAATTGTGGTTGAGAGGTTGGCTGTAGATTTAGGCAACACACCTTCAAAGTTGTTACCACCTGTGTCCAAAGTTAGTAAACGAGTGGCATTTGATAAAGAGGAAATAAAGCGCAGATCCTCTTCACTACCTCCCAGCCTATTGCTGGGAATGAGTAACTCTTCCAACCTGTGAAGTTTCCCCAGATTAGGAACTTTTCCAGTAAGTTCATTTCGAAGGGTGGCAAAATATTTCAAATTCGAGGCATTGGATAAGGACACCGGAAGATTGCCAGTAAAATAATTGTCGGCAATGTTGAAGTAGTCAAGATTGGGAAGGGAGATGCCTAAATCTCTAGGAAGAGTGCCATGCAGCCTGTTTATAGTCACCGAAAAAACCCGGATAGAAGAGATATTGTACAAGAGGGGAGGGATGATACCTGACAAATTAGTACGTTCCATGCCAAACAACTGTAGGTTTGCGAGTTTGGTTAGGGCTTCAGGTATGCTGCCACCCAAGTTATTGTTGGATATCTGAAGTAACACCAAAGATGAAAGATTTCCCAAAGAAGGAGGGATGCTTCCTGTTAGTCTATTGCTGTGAATGTTAAGGTATTGAAGACTCGAGATAGAACCAAGCTCCTCTGGAATCTTATCAACCAATTTGTTCATATGAAGATAGATTGTTCTGAGGTTAGAGCAAGCTGACAAGTTGGCTGGGATTTTTCCGGTGAAAGAATTGTTGTCAAGCGCTAATACTCGCAATCTTCGTAAATTGCTAACCTGAGGTGGGATTTGACCACTAATGCTGTTGTCGTGGAGCCATAATGACCTTAGGAAGCTCAAGTTCCCAATATTCGGAGACAAGAAGCCTTCAAGCCTCGAGGAGTTGAGGTGCAATGCAGTGACTCTTTGGTGCCTATGCCCACAAGTGACACCAGACCACTGACAAAAGTGGTTGGTTTCGTTCCAGGAGCTCAAAACACCAAAAGGGTCACTCGTTATATGGGACTTGAATTCGAGCAAGCTCAATCTGTCTGTTTCATTGCCTATACTAGTAGTAGTGGCATATACTGCTGCTGATGAGAAAATAAAGGTGAAAATGGAAGAACACAAGTGGCCTGTTAATCCCATATCCACACTAACTCGATAGAACTTAACAATGGGATGGCTTGGAAGTAGGAGAATCCTGTGGTCTTTATAAATAAGAATAGGCAATGTGCTTGTTCTTATTGATTATTATACCAGTACATACAGGCAAAGTAAGAAAAGATGCTAACAAGTCAGCAATAGTAGAAAGCTGAACTGACATAAAAAAATGCTCCTGTGGTCCAATTAATACGTGAGACTCTTTTTCCTTTTTCTTCTTTGATCTTGCATGAATTAAAGAAAGCCTACCTTTTTCTGGTTTGATAAGATAATCATATAACTCTGTCGGGTCAATCATTTTGTAATTTCTTTGCTACTTTTTCTCTCTTTTTCTTGGATGAGACATAACTTCGCTACCTTTAGAAAACATCATAAAAAGTAGAAAAAGAAATGACAATAGAAAATGTGTCACCTTATCTTATAATCGTATTAATTTGGGTTATTGTTTTTCCTATTCACATTGGCTAGCTCAGCCTTTAAAAATGGAAAAAAAAATATATATTACAAAAATAGAACTCAAAGATCAGGTTTTACAAATCACAAGAGGCAGTGAGAGAACTAGTCCCAAAGAAGAACATTAATTCTGACAGGGACACCATGTACATGCGTGTGTGCTTCTTTTACTATCCAACAAAATTATTTTTTCTTTTATGATAACTTGCAATATTTTATATTCAGTTAATAACTAGAAGTGTTATAATGCGAAAGTGCAGAGATGCTTTTAACTATGGAACATTTATCATCAAAGTAAAACATGAAGAAAATTAAAGAAAAACAAAGAAACCTAAGAGAAAGGTAAGGGCGACTTATTGTTTATGATTATCTGCCATCCCCCAAATCCAATCCATGCAAACTACGGTTGTTAATTAAACCCAAATGCCCTAAAATAACTGTCAAAGAAATCCACTTCTTTGATTCTCCCATCTCTTCAAGCTACCTCCTTACCGATCGACCCTCCTCCATAGCTATGATTTGAATGTTGCCTTTTGGATTTTGATTGAGACCACCCAAGAAGACAACCACAGGCCGCAATTTAATGTTTTTTGGGCTTTAAATGTATTCGGTCTAATTGTCCCTTTTGGGATTCCTATTCGTCATATTGTTGGGCCCATCATTAAGCCTACTCAAATCGCATAGGCATAAGCTGAGTCGAAGCCTAATTAAAGGATATCAAGGCCCAACCTGGTTGGTGCAACTCTCAAATACTACAGTTTGACCTGCTTGATCTTGGAGATGCTTACTTGGGTGATTTTTAAGAAATTGTTGTTTGCAAACTCGCTGTGGACCACTCACTGGTGCTTTCCTGTTTTCCTGTGTTTCATTTCTTACAAAGGACGCTTCCATTGCTGGGATTTCTTTTGACATTTAAGGGGTCTAATTAAGTTCACTTACTATCCAGAGACGTACTTAGGAAGCAGAGTTGAAATGTCTTAAGTCCACTCACTCACTACTACTCATGACCAAAACATCCAATTGAGGAGAAGAAGACAATTCAACATACTCATTTACATGGACGATTCAGAATCAAAATTAATTCTTTACTGATTCACAAATTCGTGGACGTTTAGTACAAGTTTTAACAGTGCTCTCAATTCAAGACCAGACTGGTCCTGACCAACTGGAGCAATATATATATATATATACAATAGAAAAAAAAATGCCAACCACGAAGCATATGGAACAGAGTTTATTGCCTATTAATATATTAATCCACGAACTGAAGCTTGGATGGCAAACAACGTATCAGATGCATTCACCTGATGAACTTGGACAGTGAAAGGACCCTGTTCCAAAAAAAAAGAAAATGCAAATGATTGCAAATTTTTTAAAAAAAAAAACAAAAGAAGAATATTAATAGTTCAAGTAAAATGCAATGTTACCTGCGGGTTAATTAAGGCATGTATTTGCTAGTTAGCTTCTTCACCCCTTCTTTCAGGTCTTTCAAGTTTGCTTCTGATGGATGTGACACCCCTCATGTTCATCCTTCCCTCTGCAAATTCTATGGAGCAAGCAACACCAATCTCAAATATGCCAATCAAGCCATCCTTCACTTTCTTGTTCCTATTTATGTCTCCACAAACTGTTTCCTGAAGCAGAATGGGATCCAAGATTTCAGGCAATCGTTCTTCAGACAAAGCAACTTTACCAAATTCCTGGAGGTTCAGTCCATCTTTGAACATCTCATCTGTAGGCCTCTTCCCTGTAAACAACTCCAGCAGAAGGATGCCATAACTGTACACATCCCCACATGTTGAAACTCCACTCCCCATTCCATACTCTGCAAGTGATAGAACAGGAGGAATACTAGCTAATTTTTTATTCTGCCAATTGAAAAAAACAAAACACCACAAATTGGAGGGTAAAATAAGTTTTACCTGGTGGAGCATAACCCACAGTTCCTTCTAGTAGAAACAAACAAGATGACGAGTTTCTGGTGGCTGGAGAGCTCCGTGGTGCCGCGCGGGCTTGATGTGTTCGGGAATGAAATGAGCCAAATGTGCCGGAAGAGCTGTTGGAGCTAGACAATGTGGTGTTGTCTCCACACAAGGCAGCCTTGACCCCAGAATCATTAATTAGGGCTCTGCGGGATGTAGTCTTTGCAAACTTGGAGGCGTTCTTCTCAAACAAGCCCTTGATATCACCAGTAGTGAAAAGCCACTGAACTATGTACGTAGCATCGTGGGCACCTTGATTGCATGTGTCATAGAACAATGTACATCATCTTTATGTGATTGAACTGTTTCTTTCTATTCGTGCCTTGGCGATGAAGGCCTAAATAATTAACCAACTTCAAGGCTGTTTCTGTTTAATTCTTGCACAGATCATTAATTATGTATCACTGTGCAACTGAAGTGGCCTCTGGGGATATGGGTAAATGTGTTAATGGTGGTTTTCAACAACTTTGTTGACCTGTGTCAAGATTTCTGCAGTACAAATATGAAATATATGTCGTTTGGACTTTGCATGATGTAGGATGAGAAACAGCCAAACATTGATACGCTATATATCGATAGACTGCAGATTGTAGATAATGGACGTGAATATAGCATGTTAAGTTTTTGTAAGAATGCTTTTGGCATTTTGGCCAAGCATATTAGGCAATAGAGAAGAAAAAGGTTGTATGATTGTATGGAGTGTAAACTAGCCGGGATATATAAGTCATGCACTAATAAGTTGGGCCAGACTTGTTAAGAAAATGATTCAGGCTTGAACTGGCTAATAAATGAATGGCTGAAGCTTCCTTTAAGCTCATTGTATACTTAAGCCAATTTAAGCCAATTTTTTTAAATTCGAATATGTTAAAAAGCACAATCTCTACCTGTTGATTTCAGAATCCAAGTATCAACCCGATCCTATTTAATGCTATTATAATTGATTATTTTATTAAGAAAGATGGACTGCAAATTCACGAAGTTTGAGAGATTTTAAGTTTTTAAGAGTATATTATAATTTAGATTTTTTTATATAAAGAGTATGAAGAAAAGTTTATGAAGAAGAACAAATGTTTTTTTTTCAAAAATTACCTATCCTCATAATGTATTAATATATGTATGAGTTTCTTCTTTAAAAAGTTTAGATTTAGTTGCTTTAGTGTTTATTAGTTTTATACATAATTGTAAAAACAAATTCAAATATCTTTAAAAATACTTCATTCCTTTACGGAGTTAGTTTAAAGGTGGGGGAACCAACGAAATTATGTAACTTCTTCACTAGTTGGCAATGAACCGAAGGTAGAAGGATAGAGAAGATGTGAAGTGAAATGCAACCATCATTTATAAACTGAAAACAAAATATTTGAGTTTCTTTTTGTACTTAGGGTTAGGGAGGTGAAGTCTGAAAAGCAAAAAAGCAATGCAATATATGCAAGAAAATGAAAGCTGTAATGAATACGACTATCCTTTTCATATTAAAACCTATTCTTAGGTAAGACAAAAAGCGAATAATTTGTGAACACAATTATTCGTGTTTTACAAATTCTCGAAGGACCAAGGGTAATCGTACGAAATGAAATGATTTACGCCTTCTCAAAACTAATTATTTTTCATTTTTTGTGCATTTTTTCAAAATAATGTTGATTAATAAAATAAAAGTTGGTGAGATTGAGCTATTGCACCAATATATTTGGGGATAATGCCTTTTTTGGTAGCTCTTCATTATCACAATTTATACTGCCGTTTCAATTTGATCATATTTTATCCCTCAATTAAACCCGATTTGTCTAATTTGGTTATTTTAACTGTTTTACTCCTGAAATCAATGACTTGTCAGTTTTTTCACCCGGGTTCTTCACCTAACCGACCCGAAACTCGATGGATACTCAAAGCCTAACCAAAACCCGACCTGAACTGGACAATCTTTATTATTTTTCTTTTCTTTTTTCTTTTCTTTTACTATTTTCTTTTTTTTCCAAAACTTTTAATTCTAAAAATAGAAATTTCTTTTCGTTCAAGTAATCTGCAATCTATTTTTAATTCTAAAGATAGATATTTGGGTTATCGGGTGGAAAGGTGCTTGGGTAGGTTTTCGGACAGTTGGGTAAACCGGTTCGGATAGGCCAGTGAGACCTACTTTGATGACATGTCGGCGAAGAAACTGACAATTCATTGATTTTATGGATAAAATGGTCAAAAGAACTAAATTAGACAAATCAGGTTTAATAGGAATGAAATGTGATAAATTAGAACACCGATATGAACTGTGATAATCAAGCACAACAAGGTAAGAAAAAAAAAAAAGGCATTAGTCCGCACCTTTTGTATACAAACACATGAACGGAGATCCCAAATAACAGACACCACCCCCCAGACGGCAGAAGGCCGATTATGTGACAAAACAATATGGCACTCCTTCCAATTCTCTTAAATTTTATCTGCATTTAATCCTTTTGCTAGTTAGTTTAATTACTTCTTCCACCGATTGGCACAATCATCAAGAGGACTTGATGATGAACTTCATCAGCTGATGACAGCATGCATTACTAATTGCCACTTGGCTCTCTCCATATATAGAGCAGCAAATATAAATATGAGATAGAAATTCTATCTTTTGCTCACACTAAACTTTGCCTAGCAGCTATCAATATGGGTACTCAAATTTTCTGCAGAAAAATTGGGTTGCACCACACATTCCTCTTAAGCTTGATTCTGGTGTCTGTTCTTGCACCATTAGCTGAAACTCGCCAACTAATTGGCACATCAAAACCTATAGAAGGGAATGGAAAGATGGGAAACGGTGATGAACTAAAGGAGATACTGTATGATCAGAAAGAGGCGACCAAAGTGGATTCATCAGGAGACATGAAGTTCTTGCCAATACCCTTTGATCCAACCAAAATTCCTGGGATTCCATTCCCTCAGTTCCCGTTTCCACCTCCATTTGATATTCCTGATATTCCTCCCTTCCCCAACTTCCCTCTGCCACCTTTCCCTTTTCCTCCTAACCCTTTCTTGCCACCTCCTCTGCCATGAAAATTTCTATACCTATTCAATGATCAGAGCAGGAGCATGCAAGAAGAGGGGGGCACAAGAAATAATATTAAAAGAGCTAGCTAATAATAACTTGTGACTTTGTGTCGGTGTTAAATATGCTTGCAAGCACCTCTTGTGTTAAGTTTCTCTGGAGCTAAAGGGTTGTATTTGTCCTTGTTTTGTTAAACTTCAAGCTGTCAGTGTGTCTTGATTGTGCCTAAGAGATATTTCTGCGTGAGTTTACGCAATTAGGCCCTCATCTTCTTATTAGTATTACCCTTATTCTCACTTCTCATATCCTCCCTTGTTACTGTTCTAACGCTCGATTCAAGTAATATATTTTGATGGAGAAATTGTTGGGTAGACAAGGTCCACCATTGCCAAGCTATACCAAAAAAAGAGTATCTGTATTCAATAATAGGAGGAAGCCGAGTTTTATTAAAGAACGGCAGATTGAAATGCATAAAGAACAGCACATAAGAATGCGCAATGACCTTGAACCGCCAGAATCAAACCTAACAGTTATAATATGAAGCAACTAACACATAATGCATCATAGCGACATAGATAGCTAGCCTTCTCTGTATTAACTTCATGAAAAGCCCCCACACACCTACATGATTAACTCTTCTTCTTGGAAAGAAGGTCATCTTGTGCCTTCCTGAAGAGCTTATGCTCAATATGCTGACCAAAAGTTCTAGGATGGAACAAAGCTGGCTCTGCCTCAGTCACAACCTCTGAGATAGGCTGGAGTATGATTTTCTCCCTTGGTGGCTCACAGAAGACAGCCCATGAAATCCTTACCTTCTCCTTGTTAACAACTCCTCTGTGTAGAATACTCTTGTACTTGCCATTGCTCAAGATCTCTATTGTGTCCCCAATGTGCATGAGTATGGAGTCGGGGACACATTTGGCAGTCACCCACTTGCCTTCATAGAAGAGTTGCAGGCCAGGGACCATGTTGTGGAGTATGAAGGTGAGTGAGCTAACATCTGTGTGGGCTTCAACCCCCAAGGCTAGTTCTGGCTGAGGACATTTGGGATAGTAGTTGATCTTCATTTGGAGGAGTAGCTCTTCAAGGCCTCCTACTTCTTTCTCTAGTCTCCCTTCTTCCAATCCCAACCCAAGTGATAGCACTGACAAAACTGTGGTTGCTAGGCCCCTCAGTTGCCTTGCATACTCGCTTGTTGCTCCTCTACAACACAAGTTTTTGAGTGATGTTAGTTTGGATATACAAATCAGGAAAGCTAACCAATAATTTGTAGCTCAAGTGCCAATTATGAGGTCGTCTTCAGTGCCCAAGGTCTTGAGCTTGAGTCTCAGAACCAGAAACAAATGAGAAGCTATAAACTTTATTAATAACTTACATATAGTCACTTGGTGTCTTTGGCCAAATGGACAAGTCACGCTTGTCCTCGGGATAAATAAGATGGAAGAAGTAGTCCACCCACTCGAGCTGCCCACTAGCACTATTAGCCAGCTTGCTTCCATACCCTTGAATCTGCCCAGAAGCTTGATCATTTGCATACTTCTCTTTCTCCTGTATAGGTTGGTTAAAGAAGGCTTCTCCTACTTTCTTTACACGAGCAATAAGGTCATCAGGAATCCCGTGGTTAACCAGGTGCATCACACCCCAACTCTTAGCAGCATTGATCAGCTCTTCCCTGCATTTTTTGCGGACTTCCGGGTTCGCGAAATTGATTCCCTTCAGGTCAATGGTTGGAACCTGAGGCCCTTCTTGTTGCTTCTCTTCCTCAAAGATATCGTTGCCTATGCCTGTGAGCTCTTCCTGGAGGCGAATGTACTCCTTTGGGATGGACTGAATCCCGCTACTGGCCAAGCTCTCAACTCTTGTTGCTTGTTCAGAAATAGTAGCCATTTTTTCGTTAAACACAAATATGATCTGTTCTTACACAGTTCTTCAGTTATATGTTTCTTTGTTTTTCCTACGTCGCTTGAAGATGTTCTTATAAGAATATGATGAAGAAAAAACGGGGGAGCAGAAGTAAGTAAGCGAGTCTGGTACACTAGGCCATCTAGAGCTACCTTCTTGGGTAGTTAGCACGTGATGGGAGATAATATGAGACACTAGCTAGCCACCATTAATGAAGCTGATGATGTTTTGAGCAACCATGGAAGAAGGGATGAGTTGACCGGAAGACGCACGAGGCCATATATATGTTTTATTGGAAATGTTAAACATAGTCTTTTTGTATGATATCATATTCAGAATTGTAAAAAAATAATCTTAACTTCCAAAAATACTTGGCATTGTAAGCATAAATGCAAAAAAGGAAAACATCTTAATTATAAGCTGAAATGCATTTGCTCTCCAATAACTAATGTTTCTCCTTATTTTAAGTTATGATTCTGAGAGCAACTACCACTCAGAGCCAGAGGGATGTTTTCACCTACTCCATTTTTTTTCTCCAAAAGGATGCACTCTTCAACTTTCTCTACACAAATGACTCTCCGAGAAGGAAAAATTGCTGGCACAAGTATTTGATATAGTAACTTAAAATTTTCCAAATTTGGGTTTCCTATAAAACTAAATACGATTATACGACAAACTTGTAAAACTGCCACCATTTATATGGAAACAAATAGAACTGGGATTCACTTTCTTAATTATGATATTCACGGTATACCAAAGGAACCATGCTTCTTTTTTTTTAGAAAACCAAAGGAACCATGTTGTTTTTTGTCGAAAACATATATTGTAGAGCATCTTTACAGAGAATTACCCGTAAGCCTTTTGGTGGCAAAGCAACCCAGACTTGTATGTGTTGGTTGAACAATTGTGTCTGCAAGCTTGTCTTGAACATTAACCTCTTCCTCATAAAACAACCCGTTTGGACCTAGATAATTATTACATTACTTCTTGCTTGGTTGGGTTCGCACTTCTTTTCTCGGAGAATAGTAAGAGCATACAAGATTAAATTAATAAGTAACCTAATTGGAGCTATTCTAATTTAACCAAGAAGTTGTTCTAACTTAATGAAAGAAAAGTATCTTATGGGTTACTTATGTGACTCCAATGTATCAAAAAAAATATTTTGAGCTTGAATTTTTAGGAGCCTTAATACCAATCTTTATTATTTCTATTATTATTTATTCATATTAGTCTAGGCCTATTAATGTTCTTTAAAGTGGTTTGGCCTAATATATCGATGTGAAAATTGGAAAAAAAAAAGAACATTGTAAGGTCTCGAGTGTGAATTTTGAAGCAATTTTCTTTTTCGTCTGGTTCTTGATTTGAATCGTTTTTAACCGAGTGCAGTTGGTGAGGAAATTAAGTGGACACAGAAAGAGGACATGACTGGTAACTAGCTTCTTCATGTAAAGACTAAGCACAAATAGCTACCACATGTTCTTCCTCCCAAGTATCCCATTATTCATACCAGCAGTATTCCTGGCTGTCTTATCAGAACCAAAAAAAAAGATTCCGGGCAAAGAGAGTTTACACAAATGAGTTATGTTTTTATAAAGATAGGACCTTGTGCAGGTTAATTACATTTTAACCCCTTAAATTCAAGTTTATTTTTGATTCAGTACCTGAACTTTTTTTTATCAATTGACTACCTGTATTCCCAATTTAAATCAATTAACCACCTTCAAACGGATTCCGTCAGTTGGATTAACGGAAGCGACGGATGTGCGACACATGTCTTAATCAGGTTAATTACAATTCCGTCGTGGATTTGAACAAATCGTACGGGGGCAAATAGCGGGGATTGAAACCCCCCACAAATTGCATTAAAAAACCCCCCACAAATTGCATAATGCAAATAGCAGGGGTTGTAACGGAGGGTTTTAGGGGTTTAGGCAACCCCCGCGACGTCAAATAGCGGGGTCGATCTGCATAAAAAACCCCCACAAAAGGCGCTCCTTTTTTGTAGTACATTTTCCCCTTCTCCAAGATGGCACGTATAGCTTTGTGAGATATTTTTATTTTCAGCAACAACACTCTGCTTGTCCACCCATCTAACTTAATTGGTGGCCATATTTTCACGAGTTTTTTTGGAGGACTGGCGGGTTATGCTTGAAAGAATGAGCTGTTTTGGCGGATGTATACAGATAATCTACAAGGTGTGCAAGTAGTTCTAGTGAATCCAAGTTGTTCATCTCCACCTCGTAGTAGTTATAGTAGGTTTGTCCATTAATTGTGACACCAACTATAGGTATATTTCTGTTTTTTTTTTTTTGGGAGCACACACGACCTGAATGCAAAAGTATTGATTACTCCATCTCTGCTTTATTCTGATTTTTGGTGGACCAATACAAGTATACAACACGGTTTCCTAGCTATTCCTCCCCATTTATCCAATCAACGCTTCATTGGAAATTAGTGACATTTGTTTGTTTTTCATTTTTGTTTCTTGATATATTATCATGGTGTTGCTCTAAAGACATTATTTTTTCACGGAGACAGTTCGAAACAAGTTTAATTAGTTGACGAGAACATGAAAGGATAGACCAAGACAATTCAAAGTCTTTGCCTATCGAGTGAAATTTAAAAAGTACCTGTTCAACTATTTTACATGAAATTTTAAAAGACAATAGCTTTTCTTTCATGAAATTTAAAAAGTACTAGTTCAACTATTTTTCATCGCCCAAATCAGACTTTTTAGAATTAATGAATTCAATATTAATTATATTTTCCCTCAAGACCAACATGTTTGATAAGATTAATTATTAAAAATCTTACAAGAAGAATTAATGAGTGATCACCATACGAGTGGTAGCTCGTTATAATGAAATAGATAACGATTAAAATGAAGTGTAATGCTTTATGAAAGTTGGGGTTTCCAGCTTTTTTTTTTTTTTTTTGAGAAACGTTTCCAACTTAGTTTTTGGAGAGGAAAAAAGTGTTTTCATTCTCTTTATAACCTACGATTTATTTTTAAAAAAAAAAAACAGTAAAGCTAATCACTTGCCCTGGGCCGTTCCATAGCCGAAACATGGATAGTGTAGTGTGGTGTAAAAGGCTTTCTTGGTGGTAAAGTAATTGATGTAAAAGGCTTTCTGATCCGTATGACGTGTCGTGCAGTTGAGGTGCTCATTTTGTCATAATGAAAGGCATCTCCAATATATAAATGTAAAGAAGGTCAAACAGTAGAAAATAGGAAGCAAGGCCTGGTCATTGACACGTTCTAGTGACTATGTCGAGGAATCGATCGAGAGGTTCAAATAGTTAAGATAAATTAATACCAAAAAATTATGAAAAAATAAAATTTTCTTTTGAAATTGTCCAACCAAAGTTCAACTATGCTCTAGCTAGGAAAAGGGTTGTGTGGGATATTGATTTTCAACCCTAAAAACGGGTTACTAAACCTAGAAAGGCCGGAGGACCAACCATGAGTCGATCCGGTTTTTAGAGGCTACAAGTTGATAATAATGGTAAGTTGTAATCGGAAATCCCAAGACCTAAACATAAGGTGCATTTCTATTAGATATGTGGGTCAAAAAAGAAAGAAAAAATTTGGAATATAATCCATATATATATATATATATATATGTGTGTGTGTGTGTGTGGTAGGGCAAAGCCCATTATATTAACTAGGTATATATAATCCACATATTTAGTCGAGATAACAATATTGGAGTTGGCGGCTCTAAGCATGCATATCCATAAATTTACATTGGATGGAAAATAAAAGAGACTCCTGAATACTATCGGACTAGTCCTGAGGTTTGCTTGCTATTTACGCGTGCACTACATATAGTCATGTAAGCCAAACTAAAACGAAAGTATTAAAAAACCCTAAACCTTCTTTCTTTCTTCTTGTTCTTCTTCTTCTGAGAGTATGGCGATATACAACCAAGAGGCAACAAAAACCACCTGGGTGAGGAAAACTAAACAGGTTTGGATAAAAAAGCTTCCAAACTTGAACATACCAAAACCAGCTGAGCCCTTCGCTGGTTCCACCTTCTCATCCCCATCCCCTCCTCCCACTTCTGTTCCTATACCAGCCACCTTCCCCCTCTCCCCTCCTCCTTCTTCTGTCCCGATCCCATCCTTCTTGCAGTCCAAGAAGATTTGAGTGGCCTTTCACAAAAATAAAAAAAAAATAAAATAATAAGAAATCTGAACTTCGAGAGGTAAATGTTTCATGTTTCTATTCTGTTCTTTTATGTTTATGTTTTGGTTTTGGTTTTGGTTCACTATCGAAACATGAAGCATGCTTGGGTTGACAATAATGGGAATCTAGGAGTTGATTTTGTATTTAAAATTAGGAAAATAAAAAAAAAGAACCACGGGGGGTCCTTTTTTCTTTATAGGCTGGATTTGGAAAGTTTACAATAAACTTAACTAGGGGGCTGGATTTAGAAAGTTTAGAATAGACGTAACTAGGTGGATAGGGGGCTGGATTTAGAAAGTTTAGAATAGACTTAACTAGGTGGATAGGGGCTGGATTTAGAAAGTTTTAGAATAAACTTAACTAGGGGGAATTGGTCTTTTTTTTGTGGCAAGGACTAACACCTGCTGTGTGGATTGGGCGCACGGTCAGGGGTTTGAAACCTGCCATTTCTTGCAAAAGAGCAGAGACTATCCCAAATAGAGAGTGGAAGAAACAAAAAAAAAAATACTTAGCTAATCTTAAACTTAAGAAAAATACTTAGCTGAATGGACTGATTTACTTAGCTGAATGGACTGATTGAGGCTGAGTGGGTTCGGTTCTGAACCCTAGAATTTCTTTTAATACTTGACAAACAGGGTGTATAGACTGGTCTGTTGCAGTTCCCTAGGTTTGTTGTGAGTGAGCCTTTTGGATTCTCACTTTACCAAAAAAAAAATAGGGTGTTGACGGGCAAAATCCTGGCCGTAACATGATTTTGGGTAAGAATTCAGCAGAAATTGGGACTGTTGGGAGTTACAAAACCTAAAAGTGAGGGTTGTTTAAACATGGAAAAAAAATCTTACAGACCCTCCCCCAACCAAAAAACAACAAAAAGGGTTAAAAAAAACCCAAAAAGAAAAGGGTTAAAAAAAACCCCCAAAATAAGTTTTGGGCATAGGTGTTAGTGATAAACATCAGTCACCAATTTTAGCAGAGTTCAAATACCGGATCTGTCTTACGGTACCCAGTTGGTAGGTATCGTGTGGGTTAGCCATTTGGACTCCCACCCTACCAAAAAAAAATTCGAGGGACAAAAATGGGGGGAACTCCACTGCAACCAAAACGACTTGGCTTGCCCAACTTTTTATACTTCTTGTTTGTCTTGTATTAAACTAAGTTATCTGTGTTTAGACATTATCCACAAGGCCAAAACTGTCTATGAAAGTTGAGTAAATTAGTCTATGAAAGTTGGGTAAACTAGTCTATGAAAGTTGAGTGACAAGTGACTGAAAAACCAAGAGTGAAAGGTTGTAGGATGGGGTTACTTTCCACAGGCCAGGCCATCATCATCAGTTACTCTTATCTTTAATGATATTTACTCCCCTGACTCATCTCTGAGTTTTTAGAGGATTGTAGGCAGGGGAGTAAATCAAAACCACCACTAACGTGTGTTTTGTGTTTGTCCAGCTGAAGAGGAAGACAGTGCGTGCCTTTTATGTTCCTGACAATCATTTTGCAGGTTTATCTAAACATGAAGTGCAGCAGCAGGAAACAACAAAATTGTAAAATAGCACTCTTCAAAATTCTGTAGATTTCACCAAGTTTCAACATTCTACACCTTAGGAAATTTACAGGACATGTACAACCTGAAAATTAGTTAAGCCCCACGGGTGCTTCAGCTTCAGTTTCTGGTACCAATTCCTCAGCCCCAGGATCTGCGGCAGATATCAAGGATGCTGATTGAATCTTACCGGCATGCTCCAGCCGCATCAAAATCACTCCTCTAGTGAGAGGGAGGACCAGAAATAGTTTAGCAGTCAGCACATGTAACAACTAATCGATGTATGGCGTCTAATCTTCAAATATTGATTATGAATTTGTTATTCTGGATAAAATTCTCATATTATGAGCAGAACATCCATGAGTTGATGTGTTTACCAGGGAGCATGCAGAAAAATCTGTCTCGATGATAGATTGATATGGACAGTGCACGTTACATGCTTACCTTGCAAAGCGTGATTGAATTGAAATATCCCGAACTTTGATTCTATTGACAGTGCCACTTTGGCTTACCAGAACCACTTGCTCGTCACTTTCACCGTCTTCTACAAAAGCAAAAGAGTGAAACACGTTAGCGCACACATGAAAAATTTAAAACAAACCTCCTGTGTATCCTTAAAAGCATCTCCGCAAATCCTTCACCCCGGATTATAAGTACCTGCCAATGAAAAACCAACCACAAAGACAGCTGCCAATTGATCCTCTGCAGCAAACTGAAAAAACAGCCCAAGGAAAAGCGTCAAGTTGCAAACTGATTGGGCAAAAAATCAACTCAATCAGATGTGCAATTAAGTTTGCCACACTTAAAAATCATTAGATAATACAACACTACCTTATAACCAATCAACCCCACTCTATTTAAATTGGATAGCTTGAATCTACTGAGGGGAACCCGCTTTCCATATCCGCTCTCTGACACAAACAACAACCATGGTCCAGAGCCTTTGTCCCTGTTGTAAAAGGCAGTAAAAGATAATCTTCAAAATGTTTGCATTGACTACATTTAGACACTAACCAAATTTGCCCAATCCAACCAAAATTAGGTATTAAGTAAACTCATATGACTGCATAGAAATTTGTAACATAGGCATACAGACCTATAGCATCTGAATCCTGTTAGTTCAATCTTAGTGGGGACATTAGTTGATGAACCAGTCAACATTAGCCCAAAACCCAACACCAGAACATGCAAGCCTTTGCAGCCCAACTGAAGTTATTGAGAAATTTTAAAAATGAAGCAAAACTTACTTATTTTCATGATCCTCAGCCACCTCCAAGTTTTTCCATAAGGAAGCTGGTATTATGTCCACGCTAGCCATCTTATCATCATTTCTAAGTCTCATGGCAACTCCACCCCTGGTGTTTCTGCTTAGTGCTCGAATCTGATTTTATGGGGACAGTACAAGAAATCATGGCTATTCAACTAACATACATAATTGATAGCTTAATGAATTTCATAGAAAGATATATCAAAAAGTCAAAGTAAAAATGCGGAACAGTTCTTTGGAAAATGAGAATAGAGCTCAATAAATAGTACAACATTCTGAAAAGGCGTACTCAGAGAAAGAAAATGACAGCCTGAAGCAATAACTCGATGATGCCCTAGGCTAATATTGCAATGACAATTTTGTACACCACTTAAGAGATTAGAGATAAAAATGCAAGCAGTTAACTCACCTTCTCACAGGAACTCAGAATGACCATTCCATTTTGGGAAGCCATTGCCACGAGATCATCATTGGTGCAACAACGGACCCATTTCAGCTCATCACCAGGAACCTGGCATATGTATAATGAAAATTCAAAAACATAGTATCTAAAATATAGGTTTAAACACCAAAACTTTAATAGTAGAGACGAGGGCAAACCAATTGAATTGCTATGATTCCAGATGAACGTATCGCAGAGAATAAATTCAAGGAAACTTTTTTGATGTAGCCATTGGCTGTAAGCATAAGTAGAAACTGATCCTCAGGAAACTCACTGACAGGAATGATAGAAGTTATTCTTTCACCATCGGATAAAGATAAGATCTGCCCCCAGTATCAAAAAATATTGTCAACTATAAACACAAGAATAATACATAAATAATCAGGATATGTATATAGTGAAAACCTGGACCAGTGGTGTGCCAGCAGCACTCCTGGTGCATTCAGGAATTTTATAAGCACGAGAAGAGTACACTATCCCTCGATCACTGCAGGGACAATTCCACAGTTATGTCATGAAATTTGTTCAAGGAGAGAACTAAAGGCCTTGCTACAATCAATCTTCACAGAACAATGATTCACAATGCTGAAGAGAATGGTCTATAAGGCTACCACTTACAAATGTACTTTATGAAAGTGTTATTTGGCAGAATAAATATCATCAACCAAACATAGTTAGAGGCGAAGTAGTGAAATTTAGGAGAAATCATCATATGCTCAAGTCTTAAAAGCTGGACGCCACATCTAAATTTTGCCTTACAGATAGCTTATCAACTCTGAATCAAGCAATAGAATAATATAGCTAGAGCAATAGAATCATAAGATGGAATGACTATGGGCAACATAGTCACATCCGTGACTTTCAATAGATGAAGAGTTTTTAAAAGCAAGATATAGTATGAGGACATATTCAGCACAAATCATAGGAAGGTCAAAGATGAGCAGAAGCACCTGAAATATAGAACATGGTCATGTGCACGACAGACAATAAAGTCAGACATTGCATCATTAACTCGCAATTTCCCAACAGATTTACCAACTGTTCCACGACTCTGGAGATTAAAGGTGTCTGGCTTCATCCGCTTCACATACCCCTTCTCACTAATGGCCTGGGAATTACAGGAATAAAGTATTTCTGAACCAAGTAATTCTCTTGAATACAAAGAAAGAATATACATATCACAAACTGAAAAAAGATGATGATTCAATGTGATACAACAGAATCACTTCAGTCAATTACCAGAAGCATTTCTTCATTTGGAATAATATCTATATCTTCTATTTGACCACCATCAGAGTCCTCCAACATTGAACGTCTTGGACTGCCAAATTTATTCTTCAGCTCATTTGCTTCCTCTTCAATCACCTGGGAAGTTAAGTATGTTAGCAAAAAAAGGGAAATAAATTTGAGGTAGAGTGCAGACTGGTTCTGAATATCAATTTCCTTGACTCATAACAATGTCACAACAAGTAAAATATTTGAAAAACAAAAAAAAAATTGAAAATTAACAAATCATAGAGATAGCAAAAAACCTTGAACAGATGATGATTAAAAATGGTTTAACTGCAATTCCACCCCTTACTGGTTTGATTTGAAAATGTCCTTCAAGCTAGAAAAACCTAAAATGGTGTCTCAGTGATGACAGCCAAAGACCTTGTATAGTACTAAAAAATGTGCCTCAACTGCTATTCTAACACGACCCATGGCACAATGTGAAAATAGCCATTAACTTAAGAAAGGGCTACGATGTCATTTTCGATCATGTATTAGCTTGGAATGTGTATGTACTCCTTCAATTTACAAAGATTCAATTATGTTTGCATGCCATTATCTAGCCGCAGTGTTCTTTTATACATATTGGGTTGTGATTTTAAGTGGGCCAGGTTCAGTCTTATGCTGGGTGTTAATGGCATTCTTGGCAAGTATAAAGATAAAGAAGAAGAGGAAGCAAGAAAAAAAGGTAGCAATGGGAAAATCCAGACTACTAAAAAAGCAGAAAACTTGATGAACTAAAGTCTCTAAAGGAGTTGGGAATAGGAATATGATAAAAGTATCAACAGTAGATGCTGGCTTTACAAGCAGCATGGAAATAATTACTAGGTACAATGTCTCTCGAGTATTAGTCATGTATAAACAAGTCAAGTAATCTCAAGGAGTCCTAGAAGTGACAAAACAAAAAGAACAATAAAGTCCAAAATGGAGGACAACAAATATTGGGCTTTTCTTCACAAAGTCACAAGAAGTTGAGCAAAGATGGATGGTCTAAACAAGTCACACCATTGAATTTACTAATCAACTAATTAACTGTGGGGAGATAAGGAAAAAAAAAGAACATGAACTGGTTTAAAATGCATCAGGTGCATCATAACAATAGAATATATAAATTCTTTAGCCTATTTTTGTTAAACATACTTAGAGAGCAGAAGACATCTTTGCAGTAAAAGAATACCTGTAAGATATTGTGCCTGCTAGACAATAGTTCCTCTAGCTTTGATATTTGTTCAATCAATGTTTTCCTCTCATCTACAAACTTCTTTCTCTGCAGATTAAGGAATATGTCACGTTTGGATGAGATTATTTGCAGAATACAATCTGTGAACTTTCATTGAAGGAACAGTGAATAACAAAGCATTGATTGCAAGGCACCTCAAGATGGGTAAGCCTTCTAAGGCTCATGTCTAGTATAGCATCAGCTTGCTTCTCAGAAAGATTGAATTCTGCATCGAACAATGTATGAACCAATAGTGAAAATGACTGACTACATTTAATCTACAGATAAAACAGAGATGGACAAGTAAATGGAATGGCGGCAATAACAAAGCTTCAAGAATATAGGCAACAGACACCAAAGACTCCCACACTTGATTCAGACAAATGAAATGATGCAGCTTCCACGAATGACACAAAGCTTCAATAGTCTCATATTCACAGCTAAAAGTAAGTTCTGACTTGTTACAATCATGAGAGCAAAGAACATTTTCATCAATGTCCTTCAATCGTTTTCCCTAAAAAAGAAAACAAAGTGTCTGAAAGTCAAACTATGACTTCGGCCTATCCTTATCGTGCATATTGCAAATTGGTCACAGTGGATCACTAAATAGCTTTGCTCTCCCCTCCCCCACCCACACAATCATTTGCAAGTAAAACAGGCAAGCATTTTGCACCAATACAGAAGCAAAATCCAGTATAACACTGAACCAAGGAACTGAAAACAACAAACAGAAACAATATCATGCAGCAACATTGAAGAAATTAGGCAGTTGTTTAGTTGTGCAATTGTAGACAACAAAATTATATACAAGTCAAACCACCATAACAAACTATAGAAACTTATAGGCGATGAACAAGATAGATAAAGTGTAAGGGCAGCTCACCCGTCCTTAGACCAGTAGATGCAGCTGCATTACTAGAAGCTCCCCTAATAATTCGAACCACTTCATCCATATTATCCAGCCCCACCACAATACCCTTGTTGCATTTACAAAAACCATAACTCAACACTCAGAAAACTCAATGAAATCAATGCATTTTCTTCGACATACAGTTCCCAAGAAAATGTACTCATTGCCATTGTCTAGAAAGAAGAAATAGGGGAAAAAAAGCACTTGAACCAACCATAGACAGAATTTCGCGAAGAGACAGATTAGAAGGAAAGTAACGTTTGAAAAGCAAGACAAGAAAAACTTAGCATTCTCAAGCAAATATTGCAATTACCTTAACATACCTCGACAATATGACGTCTATCTTGTGCTTGTGACAACTTGTACCCGGCACGACGCTCCACAACAGAGCATCTAAAATCTAAGAATGCCTGCCCACAGATAGAGAAGAATTTTTTAAAAAAAAAAAGTTGTTTAGTCTGTGCCACTATGATATTGCTAGGCTGTAAGGGTAAAACATCTTTTAAACAAAAGAAAAGAAGAAGAACCAATGGTATATACCTCCATAGCCATTTTATTTAGTTACTAACCTGAAGCATTTCTTTCAGGCCCATTTGTTTAGGTTGTCCATTGAGAATACTGAGACACATAGAAGGATACCGCCAACATGTTAGACTAGGTGAATATCCATATAGTACAAAGCTCTAAGGTAGAAACTTAGAATAGGCAAGTACAAATTGGAGCAAGACCAAAAACAAACATGCATTAGTGTTTTAACAGAATTTAAAATAGTACATCCCATCAGATGCCAAAAAAAGAAAAGGACTACATTACTTGCACTAATAATCTCAACTTCATAGCTCAAAAGTTGATGCATAGCCAAATGAAGAATAAAAGTCAAATTGTAACTTCATAAAGGTCCAAGGTGAAACAAGTGATATCAAGCACAAGCATCTAGAACAGATATTACTCGCAAATGACAGGGAGAAAGCAATAACACATTCATGCCCAATGAAAAGAATATGTGTAAAACATGAAGTCCTATCTACATGTGGATAACAATTCTACTTACCCAACCATATTGCAGTTAAAACCAGACTGAAGAGGAGTAAGACGATAAAGATTATTTAAAACAATTGATGGTTCTACTCCACGCTTCAACTGCAGATGAAAAAAAAATAGAAGCCAATAATTTGATGAGTCCGCAAGAGGGTTGAAAAATGCATTTCTCTTAATGATAAAGCATGTTTAATACCTCAATGACTATACGCATTCCAGTACGATCACTTTCATCACGGATGTCACTGATTCCATCTAAATTCTGTCCAGAATAAAAGAATACAATGATTGCTTCCTAAACCAAATAAAGTAGGTATAGATTCGAATAAATTGGTTCAAGTATCATATGATGACGATGAAAGGCTCAACATTGACATAAAACAGATATTCTATTTATGACATCACAATAGTATATGCCCAACCACACTCCAAATAAATAATTAAAAGTTGTCATTCCTTCAGCCACAATGTTTTAAACATTATTATTAACAAATGAAAATGGAATAACCAAAATACGTTGCAATGAACAATAGACTAACACTATTAGGATCAACGTCACGACTTCCATGGTTCATAGATCTTGTTCATTTGACAGTCTTACATATTTCTAAACATAAAAAGGGGCAATGGAGATAATTAAACATGTCCCACTCAAGCATAGAACATGAACTTGAGCATTGTGGGTCATGGAGCACCAACTATGGCACCAAGAGTACTAGATGATAACAACAAAGACGGTGGGTTCAAGGTGAAAACAGCCAGAAACATGCTTCAAATATTATCATTGTTAAATCAGCTCTGCTTCTTCTCCTAGAACAATAACATGGAAAAAGATAAGACACATGCTTAACATAATATGAGATGTAGTCCTTGCAGAATCAGAATGTAAATTATATACTCCACTCTCTATATCATAAAGCTCCAACTACCATAGTTTTTTGGTTTTGAGTTAATTCCATCAATATCACAATTTTCCTTGCATTATCCTCCGACAGGTAATTGGATGCAAATTTCCTTTCATTACTTTTCCCTGTTTTTTGGTTACTTCCTTTGCAAATAATTTTTCAATCTTCCCTCTCACCTAAGTTGGACAACGCAAGGAGAACAAATTAAAGTAATTTTTAAATGCATTGGCAGTCCTTCACATGCTTCCAGCCAATAACAAAGGATCAATCAACAGAAGACCATATCACAAACCAGCAGTTGTGAGAACAAGAAAGACATAGCATTTCTACCCACTTGGAACAAATTAGAATGCTTACCTTATTCTCCACAAGTTCAGCAATTTTTTCCACAAGCGATGCTTTGTTGGTTTGATAAGGAATCTGTGGGGCAAGTATCAAATGCTCCATGACTATTGGCAATAAACATATCGAACTCACAGAAAGTCTAAAATGTCAATACTTACCTCTTTTATAATGATTGCAGTTCGCTTTGTTCTAGAGTCGAGCAATTCAATATCTGTTTTTCCTCTGACTACAATACGTCCTCTCCCAGTTCGATATGCCTCTAAGATCCTACAGCAAGCACGCAAATGTAAGAAATCAATGCATGTATTGTCAGTTGACTAGCTTAAAAGTAGCTTAAAATAAGAATTTTTTTAAGCTCAATGGTTTCTTGGCCTATATATCCAAGTACTTGTTGAAGTCTGCTAAAAGGAAACAAATAAATCAAAATAAGAGAGGAAGAAAAGACAAGGCAAACAGAAAAGAGAAGCAAAATGGAATAAATGAGAAACAAAATTCGAGTAACACATACTCCAATAATCCATTGGTTTATTATCTCTTTAGTTCGATTTGGGTACACTTTAGCACTAACGAACCATCATCAATTTAACAGAAAAGGCAAAGAGCTAAGTTAATGCCTAAGATTAGGTATACCCCATATGAGTCTTTCTGTTTGGTGATACAAAGCGAATTTCCTGTATGTTAGCTTACCCAAGATTTCCCATAATTAGTCCTCCTGTGGGGAAGTCAGGTCCAGGCATGTATTCTAATAACTCCTGCAACTGCCAGAATAAAGAATACATAAGTAATAGAGCCTACTATGCTGAGAAAATCTTAAGGAAATTCATAAAAACTTTAAAGCAAGATCTTTGACAGATATATAAAGCACTTGAATAGCATAATAAAATATTCAGTACTCACAGTAGCATCCGGATTATGGATTAAAGCACATAGGACATCAACCAACTCTCCAAGATTATGAGGAGGAATATTGGTTGCCATCCCAACCTGGAAAAAACATTACTGTGAATCAGCAGGCACAAAGTAATGTGGATTGGAAGAAGGGAGAGCATAAAAATATATGTAACAAAGTCACGCCAGAGATAAAACAGAAGGTAATTACCGCAATTCCAGAAGAACCATTCATCAACAGAGTTGGAAGCCGGGCAGGCAGCAGTGAAGGTTCCTTTTGGGAATTGTCAAAATTGGGGACAAAATCAACCTGCAGAAAAATGCAACACCAGCAAATGAAGCATACACGTATTGTTCACAATTCAAATCATGGAAATTATGCACCAGAGCAAAATGAAGAACAGTTCTCACGGTATTTAGTTCAAGATCGGACAACAAAACTGCTTCAGTAAGTCCCTGAAAGAATGAAAATGAACCTTAGCCGAAAAACAGCAAAACAAGCTAATGTACCGAAAAGTGCATATCAGAAAATTAGGATCAGATAGATGAACTATGAGATGATAGATTGCAAAGTAGGGAAACGAAGGAGCCCATAACCATGGAAAAGTCTAAGCGTGGCACCCAACACCTGTAGCGTGATTGATTTTACATCACAGCCAGTTGTTATTGCCTCCCCACTTAGCAGTGGAATGACTTCAATTATAAGCCCGGATCAGAAATAAGCATACCAATTTGGATGGCCAAACGATATAAGCAAAAAGAATGTAGGAGGACTATATGCGAGCGACTGAAACATAAAATGTAGAACATACTTCCAGCCTGCACTCTGTATAACGCATGGCTGCAGGAGGATCTGCATCCATTGAACCAAAATTCCCATGCCCCTGAATAAGTGGGCTTCTTAACGAGAAATCCTGGACAAGAGATCATGGCGGTAAGCAAACTTCTGGCAGTTGTAAAACAAACCCAGCTTGAAAAATCTCAATAAGCAACATATTTAAATAAAAACTTGTAATTAGATTGGAGAAAGGGGCGAAAAAGAAATCTCTCATTACCTGCGCCATCCGGACTAGTGCATCGTACACAGCAGTGTCACCATGGGGATGAAATTTACCAAGAACCTTCAATTTCAAAGAAGGCAATAAAGTTTAAACTCAAAAAAAGACCACTACAGTTGCATGAGAGCCTAAAAATTGAATTACTCCAGAAAATGCAATTGTTGCGCTACAAACCTCACCGACGACTCTAGCACACTTCTTGAACGGCTTCTTCGAAGAAAGACCTAATTCATGCATTGCATACCTGCACCCCCAAATATACGACAAAGATGTTGTCACCAACCCACCACGCCACTGTAGACATCAAAAAAAATCAAAATGACCCAAAACGCCAAAATGACCGGAATTTCGCGCTACTACTCACAAAATCCTCCGGTGAACGGGCTTCAACCCATCTCTCACATCGGGCAGAGCTCTCCCGAGGAGCACGGACATGGCATAGGCCATATAAGCTTCGGTGGCCTCTTTGTGGAGCTCAGTGGGCACGACCCGCTCGTCTCCTCCTGACCCACCACCCAAGTTCGGGTCTTTCGGCGGAGGCAGACCCCCATTTGGGGGGCCGGTGTAGTCGGTGGCGGTTGCGGCGGAGACGGAGAGGTTCCTGCGGCAGGGACGGAGGAGGGAGGATGAAAGCGAGGAGGCGGAGAAGGAGGAGGAGGAGGAGAGGAAGCGGAGGCGGAGGAGGGGATGGCGGAGGAAGGAGGAGGAGAGGCGGAGGGTGGAGGAGAGGGACATGGTGGGGTGAGTGATAAGGTTAGGGAGTGTAAGTGGAGGAGAAGTAGAGAAGGCAAAAGGTGTCATACCATTACAAAAGAAGATAAAGTGAGTGGACAAAACCCAAAGAGGGTTTTTGGGTTTTGGAGTTAGGGTTTAAGGAGGGGGAGGAGATAGAGGGGAAAAATTGAAACTTTTTTTATGAATTTGGAAATTTTAAGGGTGATTTTTTATGGGTTCTTGCGCGCCAAGCTCTTTTTGGATAGACTTTTATCTCCTTGGGACCTTTTGGCCTTTTAGGGAGAGTTGGAACTTCTTTTTACATTGTTTTCTTACATTCTCATTTTTCATCATTTCTTTCATTCTTATTCTTTTATTCATTTTCTCCCACTAGAATGAACATTTAACACAAAGTCAAAACTCAAAAAGTGCAAAAAAGAAAGAAGGAAGGTGAATAAGGGTTTTACTTGAAATCCAAAGGTTGCAACAATGAATTTTATTATTTTAGGACCGTTATAGACACTTATGGTTACGGTCGCCATTTTAAAGGGGCTGTAATAGAATAGAACTGTGAAAGACCCATTTGTTGCCTTACATTACAACCATTGCATAGAGAAATAGAACAATGGATGAAATAGGAATGAAGCAAAGAGGGCAGAATCTTGCAGCACAGAATGCCCATGTCTTGCTTTGATTGACATTTTTGGGTCTCAACTTCCTGAAGTAATAGGAAGATCCAAAACGTACTTCATTATAACCAGGAAAGAAATAATCATCTTTACAAATCCAGCTAAAACATCAAATGCCTTTTTTTTTAACATATTGATATTGGAATGTATGAGGGATGACTAGATACGTTAATTATGGGAGGAAATACAAAACCAAAATAGAAACAATATAAAATTAACTCCTTTGACTTCAAACCTTAAAAACCTTGCCTTCATGAGAACAACATCGGTTCACCCAACAAACATTGTACCAAACGACGCCGGGCAAAGACCAAACATCAAAGCATCTACCTTTCTGGTCTGCAACGACACCAAACATCTTTTTTGTCTTACACGCCTTTAGACCCCCCAACCCAATCATTATCGACAACAACATCAGTAGAAAGTATATACATTGAACCACCTCTTCATTTCCTTTTCCACTACTCTATGGTCCATCCAGTATTTTCCGTTTAAAGAGTCAAGAACATGGCAGTAGCAGCCTTCAAATCCACTTCAAGGAGAGGAGCAGCAGCGGCAACAGCCAGTGCATCATCGGATAGAGAAAGCAGGCATCAAAACCATCAGACTCCAGCTAGAAAAGCACCGCCTCGAAGATCAAGGAGTGTCAGTGCAGCCCCAAGATCCCACCTTTACGAAACGACTGCATCAGCTGAATTAGATTTCTTGATTAAAAGAGACAACCCACTCTACTGCAGCTCCAACTCGGTCTCCCCGCCCGACAAAGACAAAGAGAGCAACGAAACTGAAGGCAAGCGCACATTCCAGATTGCACCCACTATGCCAATTACGCCAAGTGAGGATGCCAGGAGAGGGAGATCGGTTTCGAGGAACAATGACTCTGTTAAAAACGGGTCCGGGATTGGGAGGAGCTTGTCAAGAGTGGACACCGGCAGGCGACACAGGTCTGTCTCCAGGGGACCTGGGAGCAGGACTCATGTCGTGAATTCCGAGGTTTGGCATGTTTTTGGTGTTTGTGTTGGATTCCAGTTGGATTTTGTCGGAATTTTTGTGGTGAAGTTTGAATCTTTGTGATCGATTGTTGGTTTTGACAGAGTGATGCTGACCAAGAGAGTGGTTTGTTGACCAAGTATAGAAACAGAAATGAAGGGAATAAAGTGTCAAATGTTGGGAGAAGAATTGATTTAGTTAGAGGTGGTTCTGATGCAAATAAGCAGATAAGAAGTTTTAGGGGAAAATCAGACGGGTTGGCTGCAAATTTGGTATTGCTAAGGGGGACTTTTGTCTTTTTTTCTGTTCTATTTTTGGAATAGATGTGTTGTTGTTTGATTAGGGACTACTTGTTTATGATTTTGCCTTGTCAACTTGTTTTGCCTTTTATAGCCTTCTTCACCAACTTGCAATTGGGAAGATGGAGTTTTGGGAAACTCGGTTTCAGAAGCTGAAGAGAGAACCATCAAGGCAGTTTGCGAGCAGATGAAGGTAAGGTGGGGAGATTGTTATGACTTCTTGGTTTGTGGCAGTTCTAAATTTCTGTTTCATTGATTGTTTGCCAATGGATGAAATACCCTTGTAATCAAGTTTCACTTTCCCCTCTTTCTGTTTCATTGATTGTTTGCCAATGGATGAAATACCCTTGTAATCAAGTTTCACTTTCCCCTCTTTTCCAGCCATTCCAAGGGGATAATGTAGCAGGTGATGCCTCTAGTCGTATATATGAAACTGTTAGATCAGAAGTGAGACGTGCTATTGCTGATATCCAAAGTGACCTTGAAAGTGTAAGTTCTTTCTGATTTGTGGGATGGTAAACTGTTATTGCTCTTTTGTATTCTTTATAGTTTAAGCCAGAGGAATGAATTACCTTCTATCTTCTCTATTGTATTTTGGAGAGAAAGGCATAATTTTCGTACATCCTTTCTTTGCCCCTCGTTTTATTACTTTTTGGTACTCTTAAGGCTCAATAGTTGTAAATTACTGTTTATCTGTAGATTTTGCTGGACCAAGAAATATGGCAGTAGGACTTGTAACTGGAGCTCACGATATCACCATGAAACTGACTTGTATTAAGAAGAATCTACATGGCTTTACATCTTAAACTTTTAGCTCTCATTTATCCTGCACTCATTGAATTGGAGGAATTGGCTTTGAAAAATCTGGAGTTCTAGTTGCATATCAAGTTTAAATCTTCACTTCTGCGTCTACTGTTTTCAGGCTATCCGGAGAAGTAATGCCTCTGCCATCGCGACAGCTAATGTAACTGATATTCCACCTGACTTAGTCAACCCAGGTGCTGTTGAGTTAGTTTTGGACATTAGAAGAGAATATGCCAACAAGCTTGAGCAGGTAATTTCCTTGCCCAATGGGTTAGTGGAATTTCAAATTCTGGACTCTGCGAGATGGTCTGTCCTTCTGTTGTGTATTTCTCTCTTTGTTGTTTGGTTGAAACCAAACTTGACAAATAACTTGCAGTCCCACGAAAGGGCTAGGAAGCTTAGAGCTGACTTGGCTGTTGAAGAGCATCGTGGTTTAGAGCTGAGCAGAATCTTGAAGGAAGTGCTTCCAGATCCAAAGACATTGAATGGGCAGAAACCTCGAACAGGAAGAAAGGTAATTTCTTTATAGTATTATTGGAGTATTTGGTTAGTCCTTATACATATGTGATACTTGACTTTGTTTTCCGTGCATATCGATATACATTTCTTTCCCTTTTTGGGTACCTATGGATGAATTTTTAGCATAGCTGACACATGATGGTAGTTTAATTGTTTATGCTTTGGTTTGGTTATCGATGTTTATGGGCCACCTAGTTATTGCACCTATACTTCAGTTCTTAATAACTTAAGTTTGTATTACCTGTTCTTTTAGCATGTCTGTCTTTACTCGGGTCCTCAATATATTTCAACATGAAGCAAAGGTCAATATAATATTCCAGTTGGCTCACTAGTAATATGATTTATGTCAGACAAAGAATGATATAGTCTAATTATGCCTAGACAGTAACGGTTCTTGAAAGCAGAGGTATCTTGATTCTAGAAAGAGAGATGGTATGGTTTCCTTGTCTGCATTTCTTATTGCCCCCGTCCATTTTAAAGCTGTACTAAAAACTTTTTGGTGTGGGTCAATTTATGGAAAAGCCATTGAATGTCCCTTATGAGTACAAGTAAATCCAACTGCATATGTGATGCTAAACCTTGATACTTTCTTCCCCACGTAGTTACTAGATGATTTTCTTCGTATCTCGTTATGATCTTCCCCATCTTGTGCTCTGTAAGATGGTTGAAATCTTTGAACACTATTAGTTCTCAACAATGGGCACCCGTGAGCCTGACTGTTTTGTTGTTTGTTCTTCTCTGGTGACAGTCTAGCATTGAACGAAGGAAGATATCAAAACGGCTAACAGATGAAGCCATGGCTTATTTTGATGAATGTGTGTCATTGTCAACTTTTGACAGCTCTGACTTCTCATCCCCGGAGGATCCGCCCATCAAATTGGTGGGCTTCGATGCACCAGTTGATGATTCTGCATCTTTCTCTCGAGCAAGTTGCAGCGCTGCAGCCTATGACAGTCCCAACATTTTCCCTGTTTCTAAGCAGGTTAGGTCCTCTTTTTGTAATAATTTTTATTTCCCATGTTACCCCTAAACTGTTGGCTAGATAAGGCGACGAACCAACCTGAATCTTACAGTGATGGTGAAATGATGTTCTCATTTGCAGGAACCAAGTAGTATGTGTAGCCACAATGAATCTGAACTATCGACAACTGGCAGCAGTAAGAGACCAAACCTAGATGATCAGATGAGTTTGAATGGCATGGACATGCAATGGGGTCGGAAATCACAATTTTCTTTTGGTAGGAAGCCGGATGATGCCTCTGACTTTCACCAAGACATCCGCCAATATGTCAAACATTTTGAGAAGGAAAATGGAAAAACAGACACCATTTTGCCGACTTTGAAGCGAAACCACTATGACCCGGATGAATATAATCTCCAGTCCTCACCTCAGAGCTTGTTACTCGACATGATGCTCCAGAGGAACAGAATCGAGTCTGGTAGTATGCTGCTCTGTGGTGTTGGTATTGCAAATCCGATGTCACCTTTTGTCTCTTTGTTCTAAGTAAATTGTATGACTGCTTTTCTCACTGCTGGGGTTCTACTTTTGTGAACTGAGGAAAAAGCATCGCTTTGTATCATTATCCATCTTGTACACCTTGTTTTGAGAAGTACCATTGAAATGAAAATGAAAATGAAAATTGAATTGAATTTTTATATTTACTGGTATGTAGACTTGTTTGTTCAGAGAACAGATTCATCAATTGCAGAGCTAAATAGCATAGTACATCTGTTGAATAACTGCGGAGAAACACAACTGATCTCTTTGGAATTTGTCGAGAAAGGACAGGCCTGACGTGTGTTTTGTCTTGTCAATGGTCCTCCAAGATTGATAATTAAGAGCTTGCGCATGTATGATTGACTAATAGGAGATTTGGGTTTGGGTTAGCTGATAATGGGAGAAGATGCAGTAAAATACTGACGTCATACTTGGAAAGTCATATTGTTTTTTTTGTTCTAAGTTACCCATTGGTTGACATTCAACACGGGGCAGTACATATGAAGAAGTTTGTACGCATGCATACCACAAAATTTATATAAACTACGGAGCATGAACCAAACGTTTCTCCCATGAATTGGATCACAATTCAATTTTCTGGTAGTAAGATGTAGCAGTCCATGCAAAAAACCGAATGGAATTCTTATTAACGTTTATTGAATCTACGCTGAATCGTTTATTGGTGTAAATGTTACATTTATGCATCACCTTTGATGGTTAGCATCTAATTGTTGTCATGATCACCTATACTGTCATGATGTATGGGATCAGGACCGGAAGGTACAAGGCCTCTAATAGATTGTCTTGGAATGAAAATATTGGCATGGTTGTCATGTATGGGATCTGGACCGGAAGGTGAGAGTCTCTTGATATATGGTCTTGGGATGAAATGATCGGCATGGTTGTCATATATCGGATCTGGACCGGAAGGTGAAACTCCCTTGACATATGGTCTTGGGATTAAATTATCGGTATGGTGTATCGGACCTGGACTTGAAGGCACTAAAATCATCCGAAAGGATGATAAAATACCCAGATGATCAACTCTCTTGGTATGCGATCCTTTGTGCACAAGTTTTCCATTGGATAGAAAGGAATCAATTTTCCCATTATGGATTTGGTATGCTTTCTCAAGATTAGCTCCAGTAGCGTTTGCCAATAGCACATGAACCAAAAACAAGAGTATCCATATTATTCTTGAGTGGTAAGAGGAGTAATCCATTGGAGGAGGAAGAAATCAGTCTAGAAGAGACAAGCAAGCACATATCACTCACATACATTGATAATTCATATATATAGAGAAAGGGATACACATGGGTCAAATATAGTTTAAAAATCCTACCTCACCATCTAAATATGTTAGCAAGATCCAACATCAGAAGAGGATTAACACTGATCCTAGATAAGGAATGCTAAATCTACCATCTGCTGTTACCCACCAAGTTTTGGAATATTCTTGCCAAAAAAAATCAATCATACTACTGGAACTAAAAGAAGAAAAGCTATTTGTGCTTGATGGGCCCATGCATAGCCCATAAGCAAGTCCAAGAGGACTCGCAAACCAAACTGGTCTGGTCCAATCGGGCTGGATTGGATTAGAGAATTGTAGTCAAGTAATGTTTGATGGAATATATAAACCCGAAACCCAACGAACCAAGCCCCGACTAAAGTCGGTATATATGTGAATTTTTTTCCCCTTTCTATCAGTATGTATACGGTGTCGGAGGGAGAGAGGAAGGTTTGTCCTTTTTTTTGTGGTACGTCTTACTGCTAGCTAGCTAGGGTTTCGAAACTAAGAAGAAGAAGAAGATGAATGCTGATGACAATGCGTTGGGTGCAACTTCATCATCAGCGTCCCAAGCAGCCAAGTCCTTGGCTGCTGTTTGGGGTGCGGTGATTTATGAACCCCCCGTGACCGATCAGCAGCAGGAGGAGGAGGAGGATTATGTTGCTGGATCACAAGAAAAGGCCACTAACTTGACCACCGAAGGAAGCAGCGAGCCGCAGGAGGAGGAGAAGAAGAAGGAGGAGGTAGATGATGAAGAAGAAGAAGAAGACGACGACTTAGAATTAGAAGAGGACATCTTTACCTTGGACTCTTTCCGGTTTCCTTTCCGAAACACTTTGGGGGAGGCTGATAGGAAGATATATGACGATGCCGTGGAGCAATTTCGAAAGTCTCGCGTAAGTATATATATATATATATATGTCTCTAGTCGTTTAATTATTTTATTTATTCCTTGATGATGATGATGATGGTTGAGTTAATTAGTTGATTACTCGTTAATATATATGTATGTCCCTGCAGGGCTTTGATGTTGACGTTAGCCGCATGCCCATGTCTATGCGAAGTCGCTTTCCAAGGGACATCAACGAACCAGAGCCCGCTCAACTTCCAGCAGTGATGTGCAAGCAACTGATCCTCGAAGAGAAGGAAGTGGCTAGTAAGGCATGCAATTCTCCCAACCCAAACCCCAACCCATATATTTCTTATATATTTTCTCCTCCAATCAATTCATTGCTACGATATATATGTTTTGCTATATCCAATTACAATACTCTTGCAATACATTAATATTGCAGGATATTTGTTTTGCTAAATATCTGTATGTCTCAACTAATGCAGTATCCGCACCTGGAATTTGTAAGAGCCCTCAAGGCGAGCTTCTGGCACAAATTCTTCAAGCAATGCATAATCTACCACCTCACCTTTGAGGTTGTTGACAAGTTGGATGGCACCCTAAAAACCTACCAAGCTGCGGTCCGCGTGACTATCTCCCCCGACGCAGTCCAGTCGCGGGTGCTGTTGTTTAGGCCTCAACCTCCTGCTGGTGCAACTGATGATGGTATATAATTAATATCTTACTTCTTGCCAATATCTTTCATTATATGTTTCTCCATTCATCTCCCTTTTAATTTAATTCCGTTGATTAGTTATGCTTTTTGCTGTTATTTTTTGGGGGCTTGTGATGATCAGGGCCATTATATCAATTCCTGCTCTCTTTTCATGTAATGCTTATGTATGCAGGAACAGCAGTTGCTGCTTAACTTCACCAGTACATGCTTGCACTCTGTATTTTTGTGTTTGATGCCGGCCCGTTTTCATGGGAGAACAACAATTGTTGGTTCCATTAAGTACTTTGTATTCGACCTTTGCTAGCTCTATGTTTAACTTAACTTTAATTATGAATTATGTTGCGTTTGTTTTTAATTTAGTACTTTAATGTGTTGAACCTTGCTTATGCTGTGATGCTTATAATTAGTACTTTGCATTCAACCTCGCTCTTGGCTGTGTTACTTTTAATTAGTACTTTGTATTCAACCTCGTTGTTCATGTTGGTTCCCATGTGTGATATATAGCTTAGTAGCCTATCAAGTATTTTCGTGGTATACTTGACTGTGTTGTGCATTGTTTGTATGCCACTGGGTATTAGGACATTTTTACCAAGCCACACTGATTTTGAACAAAAAAAAAAAGTGCCACTATGGGATAAAGCATGGACATCTAATTAAAGGATGAGCCATTTCACAGGATCGATAGTCATCCAAGTTACCACTTAGCGCCCCCAACCCATAAAAGATGATGGCAGTCTGTCACTCGAGCCCTTCCAATTAATTATCCTTGGTCCCATAATGAAATTTTCATATGGTACTTCTTTTGCATTGCAAATTGATCGTAGTGACCATCATTCATATGATTATGTTTCTTGGTTATCCCCATACCATAGAAGACAACGTTTATACATTTAGGGCGAGAAAAGGTGGAAAATATGGAAGAACGAACTTGCATTTCCTTATTAACTTCAAGACATCGATCCAATAGATTTAACTTATTCATACAAGCACTTTCTATGTCCTAGATAAGCATCTACATGACCCTTCATATTGACATGGTGTATTGAATTTGGAGCAATATTCCTGGTCGAAGAAGAAGAGATAAAAGCATTTGTCTGTTTATTATGTATTGGGTCTGGCCCTCCGGGTACTTGTCTGTTGATGGATGGTACTGCTCCCAAATATCCATCTCCCTTGTGAAACAATGGATGAGAAACGAAACCATTTGCATATCTATCATGTACTGAATCTAGCCCTCTGGATACTTGCCTCTTAGTAGATGGCATTGCTCCTACATGTCCACTACTCTTATCATCATAGCCCACTTTGCAGTGATGGGTTTGGCATGTCTTCCCTGGATTAGCAATGTGCTCGGGCCTTCCATGTATCACATTTGGTAGCAATATCAGACCCAGAACCAAAATTATCACTCTTGAGTAATAGTTAGTCATATTTATCATACTTGGAATGAAACTACATAGACAAGAATGTTATTGGTGGTATATATATAGAGGTGACAGGTGACTGCCATCCATTTAGGAGACATGTCTCAATCCAATTGACAAATCCTCTATTGTTATCCAAAAAGGTTTAGAAGTCAATCTCACGCCAAAGTGAATTTACACCCAATCCAATCCATAAAGAGAAAGGAAAGAAGAAAGATCAATTTACTCTCTGTTGAATTGATGACATGAGGGGATCCATATCTGGAATTGAGATTGTAGCACACTTTTATACTTTTTGCAGGGAAAATTGAAATCTCCTTCATAATCAAGATATTAACATTGTTCAAAAAAAAAAAAAAAGAGGATCATATTAACACGTTTTCAATTGGGTTTTATCTAGATATCATAATCAAGCCCCCAAATCAGGATTTTTTTTTTTTGGTAACGACACAAGATATGATATTTAAAGCCACCCCAACTTTGACCAAAAAAAAGGAGCCCACTACGGGATCAAAATTGATTTTTCACTGATGGGCCTTGGTTTCAAAGGATCCATGATTATCCGTGAAGTCCCTGCATAAAGAAGGAGAAAAACATGCTCATATGCAAGTGAGGCCCATACAATTCCCCGAGTTGTTTTAATTCTATTCACTTCTTGAAAATGGACCAAAGCATGGATAGCATCAAAGCAGCAGTGTACCACCAAGTCACTAATTCCTTGTGCTGGGTTCTTTATCTGAAAAAATGGCTCTGTGGTTATTTGGAACAGTCAAAAGGAGGGGCAGCATAAGTCTTTAAAACCTTGTCACTTGTTCAGATATGTCTTTACACGTCCTCTGTTTTTGCCTGAAACGGAGTCACAGTCATTAAACTCGCAAAAGTAACTGACATCCAATGCCAATCCATCAGTGGAGACCAAAAACCAGAAAAAAAAAAATCAAAATAAGGATACAAATAAATAACTGACATATACTAAAGAGATTTAACAGCGGTAACAACAAAAAAGAAAAAAAACTTTTTCAGTACTGGGTTTTTTTTTGGTTGGGGGTTCAATTTTTAAACTGTGAAAGAATAGATAGATACAAATAGAGAGATTGAGATTCTCTCAAAACAAACTTAAGGAAGCCAGCCTAGAGAGGGAAAATCCCATTGGTAGCATGGCTGCACATATTAGCCAAGTGTAGGGCATTAAATTAACTCGAGTCAAGGTTAATTAACCCGTGGAGTGTTGTGGCCCTCTTCCCCTTTGGTTTGCTGCTTCCTTTGTTTTTTAATACCCCCTTTACACTTCCCACCTCTTTCCTTGTCTCTCTGTTTTGGTAAACCACTTTTGGTTGCCAAAATACACACTCCCTTCCTTCCTTCCTTTCTCCTTCTCCTCCTCCTCTTAACAGCAGAGAGGGAAAGTAAAGATTGAAACTTTTTCAACAATCAAATCAAAAAATCTCATCTTTTCTCTTCCTCTTTGCACTCTATTAACATTTCTAGCTAGGGAGAGGGTTAGTTCTCTCTATACAAAAGCCATAGAAGTAAATGAAGAGGTCACCTGCTCCATCCTGCTCCTCTTCCTCTTCTTCTTCTTCTTGCATTGGCCCTGACAGTATCCCTCCATATCACCACCAATCACAGAATGAGACAAAACCCAAGAGTAAACGCAGCAGAAAGAACAATTCCACCACCCAAGACAAATGCCAGAATGCAGCAAACAGCCCCAATACTACCTCTGGCAGAAGAAGCTCCATCTACAGGGGAGTCACCAGGTACTTTACTTACTAAATTAAACTCCTTTATGATCATCCCTGCACCTTTAATTATAAACCCTTTTCTGGGTTTTAATTGCTTTGCATGTCTCCCATTCCGGCTTGATCAACAGGCATAGATGGACTGGAAGGTTTGAGGCTCACCTTTGGGACAAGAGTTCCTGGAATAGCATCCAAAACAAGAAGGGCAAACAAGGTGAGTGTTTTGTTTTTTTTTTTTCTTTTTTGGTGCTTAATTAATTAGATTAAACAATGATGATTATCAGGTGCTAATATTTAATTAGCAAAAATCAAGGAGATCTGCAGCCTTATTTTTTAATTGTTTATCCTACTTTGCAGATTTTTTGTCTGTTTGGATTATTTTTTCCACCCCACTGACCATGTTTTATTCTTGCTAATCTCTCTCTGTCACTGTAACGTTCACATCACGAATTCTGTCTGCTGCTGCTCAGTCTATTTGGGTAAGTATTTCATGATCTCATTCTATATAAATTAGCAATTCAATTTATTTTGGAAAGAAAATAAGAAAGATTGTAATCCTAATCATGTTTTGTGGCCTGTATTTAATTTTGTTTGTAAAATTTAGGTGCATATGATAATGAGGAGGCTGCTGCGCATACCTATGATCTTGCTGCCCTAAAGTACTGGGGGACAGAAACAACCCTGAATTTTCCGGTACTAAAATCATGTCTTTTGACTTTTTCCACTAATTGACAGCTTGACAATTAAGTTAACAACATAGGTAGCCGTATAATACCTTTCATCCACCTCCTCCCTTCTTAAATATTTACTACCATTAAATTCTTCCTCTCCTTTCTTTTTTTGTGGTTGAATTTCAACCATCAAATTCTATTTCTTACTGTTTCCCTGGCCAATTCATCAATGTTGCAGAAGGAAACATACAGCAAAGAAATTGAAGAGATGCAAAAGGTAACCAGGGAGGAGTATTTAGCATCACTAAGACGTCAAAGCAGTGGGTTTTCCAGAGGTGTATCTAAATATCGTGGGGTGGCTAGGTAATACTTTTTTTAGTAATATTACTTTTTAGTAAGTGCAACTTTTTTTAATTATTATTCTTGGGGGTTAACTATAACGAAATTGATGATATGTGAAAATATTTGATAGGCATCACCATAATGGTCGATGGGAGGCTCGGATTGGACGGGTTTATGGGAACAAGTATCTCTATCTTGGAACTTACAGTAAGCTCTAAATTCTACCTATTTCCTTGCTTACTACTACTACTAGTAGAGTCCTAGTGTTACTATTATCATTCTTTATTTTAATTTTAATATAGCTAAAAACTTAAATAACTACTAATGTTTAATTCGGTAAAGAAAAGGGTGCATTTTAAGATAGACTTTTTGAGTGTTTGACAAGAGGAAGGAATTGCCTTTTTCCAGACATCCCGAGAAGGGCTAAAGTACCCTTAAATTCTTTTTTTCTGAAAATCAGTTTTGATCTTTTACATCAAAAAAGAAAATCTAGTTTTGATTTTAGATTTGAGATTCGTACTAATTTTTGAAAAAGACTTTTAAAAAGTTGGACCTCTTTATTTCCACTTGTAAGTGTTCAGTGGATTTGTATTTAGGGAAACAGAATAAGGCCAACTTTAGCTGACTAGACGCCAAATTCAAAGCTGGGTTTTGGTCAGCCCACAAAGCTAACGTGGCTATCCGCTGCCCGTTTGTATGCAAACGCAGGCTATAATTTAATCCTTTGAATAATATAAAAATAATCACATTTCTTTTTCACTCCTAAGCACATAGTAGCACACCTTTGTGTTTCATAAAAAATAAAGAAGTGTGTGCTTCAAACTCTTTTGAAAATAGCAGCCTATATTAGACTTCAATTATTTTTTGTGGAGTCATAGACTTGAATTTTGAGGTGGCTATGAGTAATGGGAGTTTGGTAAATTAATGAGTTAGTGGAAGGATTGCTTTGGAAATCAACATAAAATAGGTGATCTACATGACTACTTTTTTTGATTAATAGCACCTGGGTAATGAATCAGGTCAAGGAGGGAGGGTGATACTAAGCACCAAATTGTCAGATCCTAAAGTAGGGATTAGATCAGGGTATTAATATCTATTTAACATAATAAGGACCATAGTGTGATAGGATTTAATACCAATTTGTAACCAGGATGGCACGTGACAGCCTCTTGCAAGGACAAAGAGATGGCATTGTCATCCTCATAGGAAAAGGAAATGGTAGAGATTGCCACGTCAGTCCTCTGGGCAGCTCTAGATCTTCAAACTCTTGTTTCTTGTATGATATAAAAGCCCCCCTTTTTTATTGGAAATTAAAAAATACCCCCCTTTTTTAGGCTAATGCTACGGATTACCAAAATTTTTCAATGATGTGGGTGCTTCATTAGAAAGGTCTTGTTTATATATGATTTGTAAGATTTGCACGCAATCTGCTGCCCTATAGGCATAGGCCTTAGTAGTTGGTAAGATTTATGTGCACATGTGCACCTAGAAAGCACTTAATTAAGTATCCAAATTAGGTTTTTTTGATTATCAGCCTAGGACTTAATGGAGTACTAAAACTTTGATTCATGCATCTATTTACCATGCATCAAATTTTCCATAGCATATAGGTTTCTCTATCACTTGAATTCACATCAAAACGTTGTACCCAATTTGCCGGTGTAAGAGTTTCAAGTAATTGCTCTAGTCGGCCATTAATGCCTTAAAGGGGACAGATTTTGCTGTTCTTATAGTCTGTGTTTAAACCAGAGTCTTACCCAGATTTTTTAAAACTTGTGAGCTGATTCTAACTTTTAAAATCTGTCTTCATTTCATTTTCTTGGATCTGAGGAAGTGCTGTCTTTTATGTTGGTTTCATTCGCTCTCTCTCATTTTGTTTTAATGTTGTTTCCCCTCTTATTTTAGCATATGTTATGCATTATTTTTTTCCTTATGAGAATTAGTGCTCTATATTGACTTCTTTCAAGATTGTGGAAAACGTTATTTTTTACCCAAAAAAAAAACACTTCATAAAAAAAAGAAAATGCAAGGTGATACAGACACCTGGTGAGATGGACAATCAAGTGGTTGCAAGTACGGCAGTCCATTGATGTTGTACTTGTCCATGAGAAGATCTACTTGATATATGCCCACTTTCCAACACATTAAAAAGTAGGGCCAATTAGGGAACCAACTTGGTCGGTCTCTGCTGTTCAATTTTAATATTTTGAGCAAACAGATTTGAACAGCTGATTAAAGATTTTTTTCTTCATCAACAACTCACTCATTATGACTAAATGGAACCCATATAGAGTAGGCACGTGAAGCCTAATCTTGCTTTATTATTAAATTCCAATCAGCTTTATGTTGTTACCCTTTTATCATAATTCATAAAGATTTAACCTTTTTTGCATAAGATCTCCAGTTAAACAATTTTGTTATTCAGATTCTCACTTTTGCTGCTTATTATTTTAATTGTTACAGATACACAAGAGGAGGCAGCAGCAGCATATGACATGGCAGCAATAGAGTACAGAGGACCAACTGCTGTGACCAATTTTGACATTAGCAACTACGTTGAGAAATTGAAGAAGAAAGGCATACCTATAGACAATATCCTACAAGAACCCAACTGCTCCACTGAATCAGAAGAAGCAGAAGCAGAAGTTGAACAACCACCACCACCCCCTCAACAACAACAAGAACAACAGGAACAAGAAATTATCTCTCCCCAAGTTCAATGCACCCAGCTAACTCCAAGTATGGAGGACTCTGCTCCTTCCATGACCATTATGGACCCTATCGAGGACCACGAGCTAAATTGGAGCTTCTACTTGGATTCGGGACTAACCGCATTCCCAATGCCGGACCTCCCCCTCGAAAATTCCTACAAGTTGCCGGACTTGTTCGACGATTCGGGGTTCGAAGACAACATTGACTTAATATTTGATGCATGTTCAGGAAATGAGGCCAACCCTGAATACATACTTGAGAATTCATCATCAGGATGTGGGGTTCAAGTGGTTGGTGTTCCAGGGAGCATGGAAGATGGGAGTGAAAGGTTGTCAGCTTCTCCTAGTACTTCAAATTCTCCTTCTAGTTCAACAACCACCTCGGTTTCTTGTACCTATTCTGTTTGAAGATAGTTGGGATAATATTTGTTGAGGTTCGTTTAGAGTTTGTTGTTGGGATTCTGCTGTTAGTGGTGGGGGATGGGGATGATTCTAATTGTCTTTAGCCTTTTTCTTTCTTGCTCTGTTACTTCTTTTTTTTTTTTTTTCTCCTTCTAGTGTTTGTTTTCCTTAAGTTTTGTCAAAGAAAAGATGAGTTTAAAAAAGGGACGAAGGAGTAGGTCTCCCTTTTTCCATTTCTTTGCCTCTTTTTAGCTTTTAAGTTAGGCTATTTTTCCAATGTTTGAGTTATTGTGGAGATATTAATTCCCGTTTATTCTCGTTTGCTATCACCACCACAATCAAAGTTCACATTCATACTCAACAATATATATACACTAAAATGTATATAAAATCTTGCGACAAAAAAAATGTATATAAAATCTCAATAGCAAATGTGATCAAATCCCCTTTTTATGGGCCCACAAAGTTAATTACATTGGTAATGGTATATGACACGTCGTTCAAAGAAAGATTATGGTATAATGAGGCATCAGGTAAACGTTTTGGTTTGGAGCTAACCTAAACAGTATCAAGTATAGACAGTATAGTATCTGTGTTCTTATCAGTATAATATCATTGCTAATTATAGCATACATTTGAATTCAAAATGGATTATCCTGCCAAAATGGACCTACTCTAATCAGAATGTTAGAGAGTAAGTCAAATATGATACGAGGTTCATTATTAACAGTAGTTGCACGTTTTTCATGATAAAATCATTCATTTATTTATGGGTTTATCTTATAAGTAGTTCTCATCCAATTATAGTTATATATAAAAATTAATGAGATTTCATTTTTTAGAATGATAAATGAAATCACTTTACAGGAGTTGTTCCCAACAGTAAGCAATCAGGTTCCGCTTAAGCAAATTTTGTATGTAAAAAAATTATTAGGAAATTCGCCTACCATGACCAAGTGTGTGACTCGATTACATCTGAATTGATCAGACAAAACTCTCTGGATATCCCTCATTACGAGACTCTTCCACCATAATCAGGTGCGTGACTCAGTTCAGATTCGAATTCATTATAACAAAACTCTCTTCACAAATGTTTAATTAATCTCAATTAACGGGTTAAATTGTTTTTCCTTTTTGCAACGCGGTTAACGTTTAATAATTGTTAAAGGAGAGGGGCGAAAATGTTCCTAAGAAACCCACCCCCCCAAAAAAAAAAAACTAAGAAAACGGGTTGGACCCGAAACCCATTTCCCCGCTCCATGAAACGTGTAAATAGTAAGAAGTACGGGGGTTAAAATATGAACTGTAAAATCGAGGAAAAAAATATTTAACAAAAATTATAAACAGAAACCGATTTTAGAGTTCGTTGGTTATTTTACTGGTCCAAGAAATTAAAAAAACCACACTTTCGTTTCCAACTGAAACACAGAATTGGAAGGAAGAAAAGCAAACCCTAATTGAGAGAACGAAGAGCAGAAAAGGCAGGTTTTTGGTGAATCAGCTCAATTTGCAATTCCCACTCTTTTTAGGGGTCAGTTTCTCTTCTCGTTCTTGCATGTTCTTGATCACATTTTGTATTTAAAGGTTAGGGCTTTGCTTTGGGCAAAGATTGAAACTTTATTGGCTTTGGAAAAACTGAGTCTAGGAGTACTCTTTTGGTCAAATGACTGGTGAATTTAGCGATATTTTTCTCTAATTGTGATGTGGAGACCAACTTCTCTGGACTTCTTATTCGTTAGTGTTCTCATAATTGTGCATGTTCTATGCCAGTTTGGCGTTCTGTTAGTTTTGGTTAATCTAGGAAAAATGTGATAGTGAAAGTTCTTGCTCTTTGGTTTCTATGAACAAAGTCCGTCTTGAGAGCTAGCCAAAGCTGTGCAGTGTGTTTTTGTGATGCATTTGATGGTTAAAGTAAAAGCCTTGATTTCTGCAGTTAATCCTGCAGCTTGGTATTGTTGTACAAGCCATGGTTTGGCTTCCGAATTTCATACTAATCATAGTCGGATGTGAATAAGGAATTGCCAAGTCTTCAATAATCATTAGTTCTATCTGTTTAAGTTCATTTTATATTAATGAGTGTTGTTGTTTGGTTAGAATCTCGGTCAGTTCTAATGTATTGGTATATGAAGAATGAAAATCATCATTTCTAATTCCTAGATTACATCATGCAGGTTGGTTTTCCTGTCTGATGCACAAGTTAGGGAAAAAACATGAAGAATTCATAGCTTTCAAGGGAATACCGATTCTGGGTTTTGTATTGTACTAATGGATGGTGAGGTGGTGGATGCAGAGTCCAACAAAGGGGATAACCACGTAGCTGTAAATGTTGGAGCCAATGAGGCTGAGAAACATAATTTAACTGATAATTCTACAGAATCGGTGGCTGGGAGTCGGGATGAGGACGAAACTGCGATACCACATGTTGGCATGGAATTTGATTCTGATCAGATGGCGAGGGTATTTTATGATGCATATGCGAGGCGCATGGGATTCAGCACCCACGCTGGTCATTTTACCCGTGCTAGGCCTGATGGACCGATTGTAAGTTGGGATATTTCATGTTCTAAAGAGGTTTTCAAAAGGAAGAATATTGAGTGTTGCAATGCCATGCTTAGAATAGAGAGAAAAGATTCTGACAGATGGGTTGTGACAAAATTTGTAGAGGAACATAACCATTCTCTGATGACTTCTAGAAAGGTCCAGCACCTTCGCCCTCGTAGGCATTTTGCTGGTGCTACCAAGAATACCCCTGAAATGTTGGATGCGACTACTGATGTTTATGTTCCCGTGGAAGGAAATCATATGTCTCATGAACCAAGCCGCATTAGAAACACCTCCCCTGTAGAGCCTAATCACCCAGTCAGAAATGTTATACCTGTTCCTTTCAGGCCTCCAAGCAGAAAAAGAACCCTCGGAAGAGATGCTCATAATCTTCTGAACTATTTCAAGAAAATGCAGGCCGAGAACCCTGGCTTCTTTTATGCAATACAACTTGATGATGATGACAGGATGACTAATGTCTTTTGGGCTGATGCAAGATCAAGGTTGGCTTATAATCACTTTGGTGATGCAGTTACTTTTGATACAATGTACAGGCCTAATCAATATCAGGTCCCATTTGCCCCTTTCACAGGTGTGAATAATCATGGTCAGTTGGTGCTGTTTGGTTGTGCATTGCTTTTAGATGAGTCCGAGTCCTCCTTCACTTGGCTTTTTAGGACTTGGCTATCTGCAATGAACAACCGGCCTCCTGTTTCATTCACCACCGACCAAGACAGAGCCATACAAATGGCAGTTGCTCAGGTGCTTCCGGAAACACGCCACTGTATCTGCAGGTGGCACATCTTGAGGGAAGGGCAGGAAAGGTTGGCACATATATACCTTGCTCATCCTTCCTTCTACGGTGAGCTTTACAGCTGCATTAACTTTTCTGAGACCATTGAAGATTTTGAATCATCATGGAGCTCTCTCATTTGTAAATACGATCTCCAAAAAAACGAGTGGCTTCAGGCTGTGTATGATGCTCGTAAACAGTGGGCACCGGTCTATTTCCGTGGTACTTTCTTTGCTGCTCTTTCTTCAAATCAAGGGATTAGCTCATTTTTTGATGGGTATGTCAATCAACAGACCACAATGCCTTTGTTCTTTAAGCAGTATGAAATTGCTCTAGAACATTCTTTGGAGAAAGAACTAGAAGCTGAGTATGATACAATCTGCACTACTCCAGTCCTTAAGACACCATCACCGATGGAACAACAGGCTGCAAACCTTTATACCAAAAAGGTGTTTTCAAAGTTTCAGGAAGAGCTAGTGGAAACTTTTGTTTATACAGCAAATAAGATTGAGGGTGACGATGTTGCCAGTAAATTCAGGGTTGCAAAATATGAACATGATGACAAAGCATACATAGTGACATTGGATGTCTCTGAGATGTCAGCAAGTTGTAGCTGTCAGATGTTTGAATACTGCGGCATTCTCTGCAGACATATACTAACTGTCTTCACTGTTACAAATGTTCTCACCCTTCCATCCCATTACATATTGAATCGCTGGACAAGGAATGCCAAATCTTGTGTTGGTTTAGAGGAGCAAAATGCTGAGCAGCAAGGTATTGAAACTCTGACATCACGGTTTAACAATCTGTGTCTTGAAGCCATAAAATATGCTGAGGAAGGGGCAATTGCCATTGAGACTTATAATGCGGCTATCGGCGCTTTAAGAGAGGGTATGAAAAAAATTGCAGCCGTGAAGAAGAATGTCGCTAAAGTTATGCCTCCCACCTCACAGGGCAGTGGAAATATTCAGGAAGACAGTAACAAGAAAACCCATTCGTCAGTTCCCGCAACGATTCCATCATTATGGCCATGGCAGGATCCTATGCCACCTCGATTCAATCTTAATGATGGGGGAGTACCTGTTGCTGATTTGAATCAACCCAGCATGGCCCCAGTATCTATCCAGCGCGACGGTGGCCTTGCTGACACGGTATCAGGCAATCTTCTTTTAGAGTGTCAATTTGCAGAAAACTTGTTATAGATGTATGTATGGTTTTGTGATTTTTAACTATATAAATGATATAGGTGGTTCTCACTTACTTCAAGTCCATGGCTTGGGTCATAGAAAATAAAACTTCATCACCAGCTGGAAAAGTAGCTGTCATCAATTTGAAGGTATGCAATCATTTTCCTGTCCTAAAAATCCTTAAAAAAGTTCAAATTCTTTTAACATTTTTACATTGTTCTTTGAAATTTTTTAAATGGCTAATCTTTTGGGTAGTTTCTGCAGATTGACACATGGTTATAAGATTGTTGTTATTCAAAATAGAGTTGTGTGCAATTTTATGTTTGGGGTAATTTTCAGCTGAATTTGTTAGATTGTTTGGTTCATCACACTCTCTTTCAAAAATCTTAATTGATTGTGATTGCAGCAAATTGGGATTGTTAAGCTAGGTCTATATTTATTCTATGTATTGGCACCTATCAATTAATTTTTTTATCTCTATTGTAGCTGCAAGATTATGGTAAGAATCCATCAGGAGAGACAGAGGTGCAGTTTAGACTTACAAAGGCCACATTGGAGCCCATGTTGAGATCCATGGCTTATATCAGTCAGCAGCTCTCTATACCAGCTAATCGAGTTGCTGTTATAAATCTGAAGGTACCAATAACAGGACTTCTTTGTCTTCCTTGTCTCAAAACATCCTCTTTCTCATATGGGAGTGCCATTTTCAGCAAGGTTTATCTAGCTTTTTATTCAGAAATTTCAAATAAAGGGAATTATTTCTGATATGTGAGTGGAAAATAATATGGTTTGATCATTGTTCTAGAATACCATCAATCATATCTAAGTATTTCACTACCAAAAAGAAATTTGTTTTAAGTATTCATCTTTTCTTTGCCATGAGGCTCTCTTGAACGCTAGATGTCTTGACTTGTTACTTTCTTTGCTTATGCTTGCCAGCTCCAAGACACCAAGACAACAACTGGAGAAACAGAGGTTAAATTTCAGGTTTCTAGGGAGACACTGGGTTCTATGTTGACATCAATGGCTTACATTCGTGAGCAACTTTGAGAACTTCAGGTATATGCTCATTTCTCTTCTATATTAATTTTTTTGGACGTTTCTACTTGATTACCTTCAGTTCAGGTCCTTCGCACTCTGACTTCTTACTGTCTTCCTAAGTGATTACAACTTTGCTCTCAGGGGGCTGCTCGACATTTACTATCTGGCCTCAAAGTTTGATAGTCATGAAAACAATGATATGTATGATTCTAATAGATGACTAATAGGGGTGAAAACGATATCAATAATAATCAACAGCAATTCGGAAGAAAAGTTTTGACGTGGTATTATCAATATAGGACTGTTCCTTGCTTCAGATATCTTTGCAGAGTTTTGAATTCCTGAGTTGCTTATGCTTGTTATTCTTGTCAATCTATCGGCGTCTGCACACTTCTGAATACTATTCTAACCGAAATGTTCTGCAACAATGCTAGGTTTCGAGAGAAGTGTAATCTTTCTTTTGGCAACCTGCGCACAAATCAGTTTTGCCTTCCTCTTGCAAGAATGCTCGTAGCAGTGCCAGAAGCCGAGGTGTCAGCCATTTTGTTTGTGCCAATTGGCATATAATGTGAATGCTCGTTTGACATAATTGGGTGTCAGTTGTAGTTAGGTATTGAATTCCTATTCGATTAACCGAGATCAGGTTTAGCTATAATTAGGTTTGGTGATGATTCTTGTCCTAACTTCTAGATAAATACATGGTTTCCTTGTATCATTGGGCTGGAAACTCTTATTTTGTACATGTCAGTAATGAACACAATATACTTGTCCACTCTGAATGAGCATTGCATATATGTATTTGTTCAGCTTGGCGTGATAGTACATATATTTTCTCTACTGCAGACCTTGTTGAAGATTGCGGTTCTGTCTGTATACTGATTCTGAAATGGTCTGTAACTACTGAGGTCCATTATTTCAGTTAAGAATTTAACAACATTTTGTCATTATCAACAATATATTATAAAAAGTATGTGGAAGTATCATGACTTTTCAAAATCCAAGAAAGCCAACTTTTATACTTTACTTACTGGATGATACGAGGAGCACCGAGCTAGCTATTAGTAAGGACAGCAAGCTTATAACATCTCTGGTGCTTAGATATTCTCTATTATACGATTATATGTTACACCATTTTTTTCTAAAATTTCCTTTCACGAACACCATCTTTTCAAATTGATGAGTAACTGAGATGTGGGATGCCATTTTACATGCATTGGCACTTGACACTTAATATTTTGGATAATGAATATTGGTTCCATGGCGTTGTTAGAGAACAATAATAACAAGGACGATAATATGGATGCACGAATATTACAAAATAACAATGACAAAAAAAAAAAAAATTCATCCAGTAATTAAAGTTAAAAAGTTATTATGTTTTGAGGGTTACGCGAGAGATGATGATATGTTTTCCTTCCACTCAGTCACCATTGAACAACATAAGCGAGACGTTGATTACTTCAAGCTCATTAGTCCCTCTTCTGGTTCTATTTCCTAGTACAAGAAAGCTCAAAGAAAGATTGGAAAAAGAAGAACATAATTAGAAAGCTAAGAGACAGAAAAATTTTATTGTTGGCGGAGGGAGGAGAGGACTGCATCCTGCAGGGAGCTATCTCTCTGCATTGCTGCTTTGAACTCGTCGAAAGTAACCATTCCGTCACTGTTGGCATCCATCCTGTCAAATATCTCATCCAGTTTCCCAGGTTCTGTAATGTCTGCTGGAAGGCACTCCTCCGGCAAAGCCTGCTCAGGAAACAGATTATGTTTGTCATCTTATTTTCTAAGGCAGCTCATTTAAAGACTTCAAGCTATATATGGAAGAAATGAAAGAAAGAATCAATACTCTGAGCATGGAAGCTACTTCTTCCTTTGTTATGCATCCTGATCTGTCAGTATCATACATCTGTAGGCCAAAGTTTTAGGAAAGGAGAAAAGTTTAAAGTTTATAGCAACATTAAAGCAGCTTGGAAGCTTCTGCGAGAACAAAATGGCGAAAGAATGCATATATGCTAGACTGCGGTGTTGAAAGTTAAGTGATGCTGTAGTTTTTGTTCGGTGTTGGAAGATAGTGTACAGAATTCTATGTGGCATTTCTCATCAGATAACAAATAGGAGGGAGCACCTGGAAGCACAGACGGAGAGCATCATCTCCTTGGGAGTTTCTAAGGCTAGAAAAGCCACAAAGTATCTCTCTCATGTCCACAGTTCCATCTCGATTGTTGTCGAATAGATCAAAGATGCGGGGTGCCATTGGGATTAGTGAGGACATGTTCATTGCTTTCAGTACCTCCTCGAATTCAGATAGAGTGGCATTGTCACCTTTTGCACACCTGCAATTTGCAGTATAAGTATCTTGAACTAGAAAAATGTGAGGAATTGACTTGTTCTGAGGACTCACAGTTTGGAAAAATGTATCCTGAGATCCTCAATTTCTTCCTTTTTCAGGTCATGTGACCCAAGTAAAGACTTCAGCTTCTTGGTTCTCAGGAAAATTGTGCTACTCCAAACACTAGCAATGGCGGCAGCACGAAGTTTGCGGCGGGCATTGAAACTCTGTAGTCTTGATCTAATCTCAGGGTCCATTGGTTCCTCTTTAGCTGAATCACCTACCACCCACGGATGATCCAGAACCTGCCATGGTGCATGGTACGGTTTGCTAAGTTTCAATTTCTACTCTGAACAATAATAGGAAGAGACTAAACAAATGAAGAATTTCTTTTACATCTTGAGCACTTGGTCTCCTCTCAGGATCAACTTGTAGGAGATCAGAGATCAACTGTTTTGCTGATGAAGTAATGTTCTTCCATGTTTTCTCATAGAAACTGAAATCACCCTACACAGCAATGCAAATTCGTCTCACATTCAGGAAACAAAGTATAGACTAAGCAGAGAAGCAAATTAACCTAACAGTGGAGATTTCTATGGACATACAGCCATTATCATCTGTTGCTTCTGCCTGTTTGACTGGGCAATGAAAGGTGGGTACCTGAAATATGACAGGAATATTTATATAACTAAGGGGGGGTGCTTACTGCTACAAATAATTAATACATCAAGGGAAAATTATAAGCTTACCCTGAGAGAAGAATATACAAGATCACTCCCAGAGACCACATATCAGTTTTGGAGCTAATTCTTCCCTGAGAAAGAGATTCTGGCGAGACGTAATCAATGGAGCCAAACAACCCAACGACCGGATCGGTAAACTCTTCCACAGAACTTAATCCAAAGTCCATGATCTTCAAAGTAGAATCCTCACTTTCACTCAAGAAAAGACAATTCTCAGGCTTCAAGTCCCTATGGACAATATTGGCCTTGTGAAGAGCACATAATCCTTGAGCAATCTGCCTAACTACAGCTGCTGCTTCCCGCTCAGAGTACCTGTCTTTAGCCACTATCCTATCAAACAACTCACCACCAGAACACAGCTCTAGCACAAGATGCACCCCATTTTGATCCTCATACACATCGTACAAGTCAATCACATTTGGATGAGGGGACACATTCTCCACTATCCTTCTCATAACCAAGATCTCATTTGTGAGCAAAGCTTCTGATACAGAAGCCTGGTTCCCTGCCGGAGCCTTCATGGACCGAGACCGGGGAAATCCTGATGGAGCTGAAGCACCTAACCTTTTCAGGGTCTTTATAGCTACATATCTTTTATCTCCACCAGACTTCAGTACACCTTTCCTTACAACCGAGAACCCACCTCGTCCAAGAATTCCTGAGACTTCATACTCATCTGACAGCTTCCTGGATTCCTGTCCCATGGAGACAGATTCAGCAACAGTTACTAAGCACGAGACAGGAATGGAAGCTTCAAGACTCGGGAGGATTAGAGAGGGGAAAAAAATGGAATGTGTAGTAGCAAGTGGACAGGTTGTGTTCAATGATTAAGGAAGAGACAAAACTTGAACGCGGATTCGTTGCAAGGATTGACATCAGCTAGAGCGGGTTTTCTCATTAGTTTATGCTATAAACTAATAGTGAAAATTCAAGTGGAAGAAGATGGAATAAACTATAGGGATAGAAGCTGAAGATAAACAGACGAAGATATGGTCAACTACCCTTTGTACAGATTACCAGGTTTCCATCTTTGAAGTTCCTACTAAAATCAAATTCTTTATTGATTCCTTAGTAAAGTGAAATTTTGCACTTCTTGTGCGGCAAGAATAATTTAGTTAGTCTAATATCTAAGTACGCTGTGTCTTGAGGACTTCAGATTATACTTCTTGGTCCAAAGGAGGAAGATTAAACCAAAAGTTACAAAACTTGAGTATGATGAGTTTGTTGAGGAACTAAATTCTGATTATGATTCACCAAAAAAAAAAAAAAAAATTCTGATTATGACCCTCTCAATTATAGACTGTCTATAATTTCTCTCAAACTGTCAGAATCTAACCTGAACAAAGTTGTCCTAACAATTAGAGCAAACATTTCTTGTTGTGAGCAGAAGACATAAACCAATAAGTGGTCTCTAATTTTCTAGTAAAGACTGTGAACATAATTAATTATAGTGGAAGTTGTTACAGGGTGCAACTATTTTTTGGTGCCGTCCACTTTGCATAAGGCCAACCATCTCCATGTCATTAACCGGTTCCACAGTATTGTGTGTTTGGACTTTAGCCTCAAAGTCAAAGGGTATGGATGTTAATTAACACATTCATTAATTTAATCTTTATTCCTTTTCCCGGCCCAAGAGGGTGCTATTTGGATCAGAGATTTGCTTCTGAAGATGGGTAGTGTGTGAAAGTTAGACCCACATCTGAGTTGGGCCTACGAATTCATTGAGAAGCCACAGCCCACAGTGAGCTCTACATAAAACTGGGCTAGATCCTAGATACCTTCTTGTTTTTGTTTTTGTTTTTTTTTTTTTGGTGTTGCACATTATTTTCCTTTACCATTATAAGATTCCAGTTTATTCAATTGGGTTTCTTTTTTGGGATCTTGGTGAAATTTGATGGATAAAAAATAAATAACTGGTCTTAAAGAGGACAAGTAAAAAACAAAGGCCAGACAAGATTATGAATCCTCTTGGTGACCACAAGATGCTTGTTCCCCTGGGGATTTTTTTAACCTTACCATATTATTATTATTATTATTCACCAGAGGCTCTGCGTTAAAATTGGTAAGAAGCAAAGGATGGACAATGGACAAGATTATGGCTCACATGCTGCATGTCCCCCTCATAATTTAATAACATTGCATCAATCACCCAATCCCCAGCTGGCCCCGCTCTTCTTGGCTTCTAATGGTGAAAAAATGGACACCACCACGAACCAAAATCACAAGCAATACTGGGGCTATGGCTTCCCTCTTCCGTCCTTTGCCCCTTTTTGTGTTGTGGTAAAGAAAATCATCCAAGAGGAGTCTCTATCAGTTATTGTCTTTTGCATAAAATAACAAGACTTAAATTTGACCAGGAAAAAAAAAAATTGACTAGAAGCCCAAAGGGAAAGTAGTACTACTACTAAAGAACAATTAAATGCGTAGCTCAAGCCTTGATAGTGATCGTCAACCAATGACACCAAATCATAAATGGCGCATGTATGTAGCAGACAACCACGACTTATGGGTCCTGGAACTCAAAGAAATCCTTCATCATGCATATGTTCAAAAAAATACAATACTAGCAGTCTATATCTTATGATTAGAATCAATCATCCGTAGAATAGCTTAAACACCACAAAAAAATTTTCCAATTGTATGTAGCTTATGTAGCTTCATTGCAAATTTCCAATTGTAACGCAACACAAATCTATATCATTCGCTATCTGCACCTTTAGAGATGCCACTTGTGATCTCCTCGCTTAATCGGTGTAGAGGAGAAGAAGACAAATAAGAACTGAAAGATGTGAAGCTGAACTAAAAGATGGGGAAACTGATGAATCGTGAATAGGACTTTGATCACAACAATTGCTTTCAAGCTGCCTAACTTTGACTAGTCATCTTCCACAGTGTAACGCAAAAGGCCAGTTAGTGTTCTTGCAATTATTATTCCTTCTAAACCAGATTCTTGATTTTTTTTCCCACTTCTTCCTTCCCATGCCAAATTAAGGCGGGGCCAGCTTGATATTTGCTTCCAAATCAGTCCTAATCCTGGTCAAAAACCCTTTTTGACAACTCTCTTATGCCCTGGCAAATCAAATCGAGGTGCTTCACCACACACCTAAACATAGATTATCATATTAAAAGGAATAATTTGAATAGAATATAGGGTCTTGGTGGGTTTTTATTGATCAGTCAAGCCCTCTGGAAGAATAATTTGAAAAGGGGAATAGAAACTAGAGGCATAAAGCAAATTATTATGTTGCATCACATTAGTTAGAATCTAGAAGCTAATAAGAATTTGTTTGACAAGCAAGGATTCCAACAAATTGTTTGTCCAAATACACAAGGAACTTAGCATAGTGCATGATACTGTTAGGACATGACTAGAGGAGTCTATAGTTAGTTAAATGTAATGTGCTGCTGCTTATGGCCAAGCAAATTTCTTTTCCTCATTTTAAATCTTTGTGGAGCAGCTCTACATAGGAAGGAATAGCCAGCCAGCCTTTCTAGTGCTGGAATGTCACTTCCTTTTGACAACTAATTCCACCAGGACCACCACACCACCTAGTACCAAGGGAACATATCTGACCAAATATCTTACAAGAACTGGTTGGATACATTGAACTAGCACGAAATGTGCTACTGTTTGGGAAGTGGATAAGCCTCCCCAGATGCAAGGAACCTTCTGATCCTCATAAAAGAACCTAACTAAACTGTTTTAAGAGAAAATATAAATCCTACCGTTATGGCGTGTTATGAGGTCCAACTCAAATAAAAGAAACATGCACAAAGCAAATAATGCAGCAAAAAGTTTTCTGATAAAAAAAACCATCATATATTGAAATATGTGTACAATATATTCGACTACATGCCAATTAAGCTATTCAAAAGCAGTGTTGAATGTGCTTTGGGGTCTTTCCCAATTCCTTTATTGGGTCCTCCTCCAACACTGCATTGGAAAATAGAAACAACCTACAGAAAACTGGACTGGAGAATATAACACGTAACAGATGGAGATCCAGAGTTGTTCATATAGGTCTTAAACATCTAAAAGAAGACACAAACATAATAAGCTTCTAAGACTTATAAGGAAGATGGACCACCAAATAAGAAGCATAAACTGTGTAAAAGATGACCTTCTTCCCGGAATGTACAGCCTTTCTTATCTTCTAGTAAAACCCAGAATGCAGAGCAGAGCAGCCGAGTTCTTCAGAGATACCACATGGATGAATCCTGTTTCGGCATTACATCCATGGAATAATCAACAGACCCTAAGTTGAAAGGAGAGCCAAATCTAAAGTCAGTAAGGTTGCTATTTTGGTTGGTATCAAACTGTGAATCGAATGCCTTGCTCTGATCAAAATGAATCTCGGCTGATGGAAGCACAGAGTTGTTCATTGGCATGCTCGTTTCTCCTGTCATGTTGCCTCCCATAACAACCCCTTGTCCATAGAAGCCATCATTGACCTGAAATTGGAATTTTTGTAGCTGATGATTTTGCGGTTGCTGATGCTGATGCTGCTGCAGCAGCTGCTGTGGCTGCTGTTGTTGTTGTTGCTGTTGCAGTTGCAGCGGCTGGTGGTTTGGATTTCCAATAATATTGACACTCCCAGAATTCAAGCTCTTATCTCCCTGCTGATTGGTGTCATAGAAAGACATTAGATCAGAGATCATTTTTTGCCCATCATCAGGAAGGCCAAGTCCTGAAACATTAAATGAAGAAGTCTGGTGCACTGATGGTGTTGCAGGTTTAGATTGGGGATATGGCAGAGAGAACACCCCAGGTTTGTCATTGCTAATCTGGAAGTTTGACACTCCAAACCCTTGAGAAGAATTGAGACGGTATGGACAACTCATTTGATGATTGTTTCTGGCAGACCTGTCTAAGAACCCAAGGCGGTAATCACTGTAAGGGCACTGAGGGTGCTCGCAGGTATATAACTTCTGATCCATCATCATGCGCGGTTCACCACCAACAGGCTGCTTCCTTTTTGGCATGAAATCAGATTCAAGTTCAATAACCTCACCCTTGATGTGTGGAGCCACAGGCGGTATCATGAATCTATTTGTTGGTCCACTAGCTGCTCCCATATTGAAGAGACTGGCATCATGAGGTTTGCAATCCTCTACTTCAACATTTGGCTCATCATCCACGCCATCAACATCATAGTCACTGGTATCACTGATGATAAAAGAACCACTGCCACCAGCAGACATGGGTGGGCAGCTATCCGGGTAGAGTTTTCGAGACAAAGCCTCTTCTTGGTTGATAATTGCCAGCCAAGTTGCACTCTCCTTGGCAGTCATCTTATCCTGCAAGCACTTGGACTGACGAACAAGCTTGCGGATCTTGGCGATATCAGGGGACATGTGCTTAATCACAGCAGTAAGAACACTAACTTTCCATGCCTTCTTCAGATCGTGAGGTTTCTTGTATGGAGGAGGCCCTTGATCCTTGGACAGACCCAACTGAGGCCACCATTCCTCATTCCCAGTAGGCCACCATGGTGGAGCAACACCTTTTTCCAATGGGAAACGCCTCTGTGGCGGATCACAGTGTTGCATCAGGGCTGAGAGAAGCGAGCCAAGAGTTGTGTCTTGAAGCTCCTGCAATGTGTGGGGGGTTGATGCAACCGTGCCACAATCTTCAGCCTTACCAGGGATGGAATGATCTGCCTGATACTTGGCAATAGCAGCAGGACCATTCCTATCAAACCGGACCTTTTCCTTCCACCATGCCCGCAGATTGTCAGAAGCCCCACTCACCGGCTTTCCCTTCTCAGGGATGATCCCATACACAAAACCCTGAGCTTTGCAAACTTCCATCATCTTCAGCATATATTTCAAGATACCATCTTGAGCCCGAGACATCTTCTTTCTTCGTGCTTGTTCCTGAGACTGGCGCTGCTTTGCATTGTCAACACATTCCTTGTTCTTACTCTGTTCCTTGAGTCGCCTCAACAGCATCCGGTCCCTCCACATCCTTCTCTCAAGCTCATCAACATCCATCTCTTCATCACTGTAGTCCTCCTCTATGGTTGCTTCAGGTTCACGTTCTGGAACCATCTCTGCTTCCCCAGGACCAGGAGGAGCCGAAAGGAAATCCAGATTACCACAAAATCCCATCTCTTCAAAAACTCCCATCCCTAAGATCAGGATGTCAACCAATCCTTATGCTGTGCCAATCAGGATTTATTGGTCTAGATAAGGCAACCAAATCTGAGGTCCTACAAGCCAAATAGAGGGAATAAAGACTCAGCCAAGAGTGTAATCCATCACACAATCTTCTAATAAATTCCATACATGGCATAACTACCAACTCCAATTAAATGCAAAGCAAAGAAAGTACGGCACCTCATGGAAGCCATAGGTTAGACTAATGACCAAACAAAGAGAGTACGGAACCTTAGAAGCCATAAATTAGACAAATCCCACAAGAAGCATATTACTAAAGAGACAACAATAACTGCTAATGCAACCCAGACAGATACTACAGAACAAAAACCTACTGCTATAACATGCTGCCTAGGTCTCTTTATCTCCCTTGAATTTCATAAACAAACAAACAAATACAGAAGCATACGTGTAGGGTTCGTCACCGATAGCACCAAAATCAGTTTCACAGAAGAACAAAGGCATCAGTTTTCCTATGTCACCAAATGAATTTCAAAAAACATTTACGCATAAATAGCTCTGCACAATTTAATCACCATAAATCACACAGCATACACTTGAGGGTTAGCTGTCATAATGGAGAGCATATCCTCCCTATGAGGAACATAATTGATACCATATTCTGATTTACACTTAAGGCATGTTTATTTGCAAACAGATACGGGAAAATTCAACACAAAAATTTCTTTAAATAATTATACCATAACAAGAATAAAGCAACAACCTTTTAAAGGGTTGATAAAGGGAACAAAGCTTTCCAGATCTAACCGCACTTGGTTTAGGACCACCCAATAACAAATGGGGTAATAGAGGAACACAACAATAGGTTGATTAACTGTATATTTTGTGTTCTAACAAATTCCCATTTATTGAAGCAAAAACAAGTCAACTCTTTAAACGCACGCTACAAAACACGGACAAAATCAATAACACTCATAGCAGGAAAAAAAATACCAACAAAAATATGATATCTGAACTTGTGGGAATTATACGTTTTCATAGCCAAAAAAATTAAAAATAAAAACGCTTGCTAGCTGTCCCTTTATCAAAAAGAAATTAAGATCATGCATATCCCCAAAAAGAATAAAAAAGAATCAGTATCATCATTTAATGAACACGCAAAAATAAGTAACTAGGCAAGCGTGGAAACGACACAACCCTGAAACTAAAACCCAAAAAAGGATTGGTGATTCCAGTGAAAGTAAACCACATGTGTTCATCATTAAGCAAACTAATGATGATCCTAATTACTTGAGTTGCCTCTGTTTAAGACACAGAACTGGTACAAAGAGAACAACTCAAGAAATGGATCTGCTACATGTAATAAACAGAGATGGGCAAGAAAACAAATTCATGCAACAAAACATAAGTAAAGAAAGAGAATTGGGCTGGAAGAAGAAGAAGATAAGGGTATTGATCATTTACCAGAAAAGTAGAGAAAAAAAGAAACAAGTGCTTGTCTTAGCTTCCCAACCAGTAAGAGAGGGAGTAGTATATAGTCTCTCTGGTGGTTTAATCTTGAGGAAGATATATGATGTGGATGATTATTGATGGCACCAAAAGGAACAGAAGGAGAGAAACAGGAAAAGGTGTGTACTTTGGGGGTGGGTACTTTTTATGGTGATCTTAATTGTTGTCTATTCTAGTATTCTGCTACTACTACTGCATTATTATTATGCTTTTGGGGGGTTATACTAGTACTTCTATGGGTTTGTGTAAGAGAAAGAGAAGAAATGAGAAGAGAGAGAGAGAGAAGGGGTTTTTTTGGTTTGTTGTCTCTCCGTGTCAGAGAGAGAAAGAGAGGAAGGAGACAAATGGCAACAGTAACATTTTTTTTGTTGTTGGTGGAATGGGATTTGTGGATTAGATTATATAGTGCGACTCTGGTCAGGTTTAGGAGAATTTTAACCGTGGTTAAGCCGTGGACTGGGGTGTGGTTCCTCTCTGTGTGTGTGTGTGTGTGGCGTTTGGTGCCAAAGGGTGTGTGATTTTTAACGCCAGTTTTTACCTTTTACCGCCAAAATTCTTTTCGGTTTCTTTTTACCATTTGATTTGTGATGATGAATAATAGCTTTTGGTGTGTTGTGTGTGTGTGTGTGTGTTAACAATATGTGATTCACTTACCTAAACTCTTGCCATGGCATAAGGATGGTTAATTAAGAGTTTTGAGAAATGATTAGGTGAGGGAGGATTAGTTTGGAAAAATGTTTACAATAGTTAAGAATATATCTGCCCATATATGAATTAAAAAGGAAATTAGTTGATCAAATGTGTGGTTGTGCTTCTAATTTTCGCATTTTTGTGTGTTGTTTATCGTTGTGTTGTTGTTAGTTGTACGGATGAACGGAGAGAAATATTCTGTAAATTCTTAATTGCGATTCCTTCTTCTTGGTTTCATTTTTGGTATTTTGTCTTATTCTTAAAGTTTATGGAATCGATTAACTTAAAATCACATATTGTCGGACCCATTATTGAGATTATCTCTTTTAATATGATATGTCGTGGACATATAATAGCTCGATATATATCTAAGGACGTTTTAGGGCCACGTTGATAATTAATTTTGAGGCTTAAGCAGTTTGTAAGGAGAATGTAATTAACATAAAAAGACTAAAAAATACATTCCGCAACAACTATAATTAAGATATTTGTAAGAAGAATTTTCAATAATAAAAACTATCTATAAATTGAAAAAGAAGGCAATTAAAATGTGTACATATCATATGACAATAGAAACATATATTACGAAATGGATACACTTTTAATCCTTTTTGTTTGTCATAAAATATGTCTGAACCACTATAATATAATAATAAAGGAATAACTATTAATGATTTTTTTATAAACATCTAACTCTTTGGAGGTAATCTTATATCATTGTAAAATTATCAAATTAATTGTTGAAATCATGTACTTTGGACTAGTTTTTTTTTTTAAAAAAAAAGTAATACTAAAAAATTGAAACATTATTCATCCCCAACTTCTCTTTTTTAAATACGTAAGTCAATCCAGTTTGCTTATAAATTCCCAAGGCCAAAAACTATTTGGATGTAAATTTTTCTTTATAATTATATTAAGACAGTTTTTCCATCCATTTGGGAAATACCCAGCCAATAGGGAAAACTATGATGTGTCTTCTTCTTCACCAATCTACACCTTTAAGCAGGGAAATATGACTGCTACTGGTCTGGGAAGGCTTTGACCGAAATATTTAATCGAAGGCACAACTGGATCCAACAAAAAAATTTAGGGGCAGATTTTAAAAGGTAAAATACCCAGGACTGCAACAATTGTTTTCCTCCGCCAAATTAATTCTGGTATTGACTTATTTCTAATAAAACATAAACAAACCAAATAATTCTGATAAGTTTGTTTCCTAAATTTTCATATACGTCGGATCGGCAACAAAATCTAACCACCTTTTTCTTTGCTAGCCAAATGCCAATTATTTCTTCAAGTTAATTACCTTTTTAAGCATTCTCCTTTCTGGAAAAAAAAAAAAAGAAGATTACCATTTAAATATGGAATCACTGGAAATGTTGTGTAAGTAGAGTGACCACACATTTGGGTTTGACTGTACAATTAAAAAAAATGGAGGTGTAGCAGAATTGGGACGGCGCTCGAACGTGCAAAAAGAGCCCTAGATGAAAGCAAGCTTGCTTCGTGGAAGGAGGTCAATAATGCCTTTTTTTTTTCTATTTTATTAATTAGATATTGTACATGTAGACATGTAACAATAGTTATAGTTTACTATTATTTCAAGACCATTTTGGATTTTATATTAAGATTCTTGGGGTACTATGTCACCCTTGTTAGTATTTCATTTCCCTGTGTTAATCCATTGTTACACATGTATTATCAAATCCATTAACTACAAGTGGTGTTTTAATTAGTACTTTTATCAAGATACGATATCTAAAGAAGCTATGAATTTTAATCCCAATAATGAAAGTGTGCAAAGTTCTTATTAATATATTTATTTTGTTAATTGCTAAAAGGCCATTTTGCTAAAGTTTAATAATGCAATTATTTAAACTTATTCTTTTGTCGCTAATATTTGTTACAATATCGTATTTCTATGGGTTAGTGATGAAGCCAGTGAAGTAAAAAACTTGGCACTTAGTGATTGCTGCTGTATAACTATAGTAGTAGAATTGTGGTCTGTAGTCTCGATCTGTACATACCTAGGTAAGATATTTATAATTCTGAAGAAATATCTATTCGTTAATTACCAACGATGAGAAATTGAATAATTAAAATTTAATGATGCAATTAACTAATCTTTCTTTATTTACTCCTTGCAAAAGGACCAAAACGTTTGACCTGTGACCATAGAGCTTCTTTTTTGGGTTGTGACGGTTGGTGGATAGAGAGGTGGCTTTTTAATCTCCTTAAAACAGCTAGAGATTGGTTGTATTTCTATAAACTGCAACATTAAATCACAAGAAAGGTTTTGTTCGCTTGTGATCTCAATTAGGAAGACATGACTCCAAGGAAAAGTTGGAATTTCTTCCTCCATCCTTTTCATGGTGACCTTTTTATACCTTTTCACACAAAAAAAAAAACTGGTTTGAGCTAGCTATGAAGTCTCATGATATCTAGGATCCAACTTTTACCAAATAAGGTGATTTTAGGACTTGGTGTCCTTAAGCAAAATCTCGAATTCAGATCTTATAAATGGAAAAGAATCAATATTAGGAAAAGGTGTAAAAATCCATGACGTAGAAAGGGTTGATACCACATCTATTTTGCACAATTTGTAATAACTCTAACTTGAAAAAAAGAAAAGAATGCAACTCTTTTTGCAAGTGTGTATAATAAGTGTTTTTGCAAACTTTGCCTTGATATGAGCAGACGTGTTTCTCGAGGGTATTGCTTTCAACAATCATCCAATTATAACTGTTTAAATGAGATTATAAAAAAAGAAAAAAGAAAAAAAAGCGATTCTAATGCTCATATAGCTCCAGCAATGTTATACTAACATACTAGTATACTAGTATATTACAATACAGGAAGATCCAATTTCATGTGACTCCTTCATTGATTCTCCTAAAGTGAGCTCTTGCAAATGCACCAATCCCCTGCACATTATAGAAGAATACACAATCAAATTAAATAAATCCAAGGAAAGAGAGCATAATTGTGTTATTCTATTTTGTATTGCGTGTGGTTCATTGTACCTGCATTGCTCCCAAGTGGCACTTCATTCATCAGTTTTTATTCCTTTAACTAGTTTATCGAAGGTAACAATTATGACAGTCATTTTACAAGCCTTGTTGCGTTGATGCTGCCGTGTCTAATGGCCATCTAATTTATTCCAAGACAGGATATATTGGAAAACTTAATACTTAGGAATCGTTATATATTAATTTAATTTTTTTTGGGTCTCATTATATATATTTAGATTAATTACTATATGATAATTAAAAACCCTAAGATATGTACTATGTATTTAGCAACGTGAGCTTGGATTTTGTATACGTGTAAAAGCAAATTGCGGTTAACCACATAATTACAAACATTTTCAAGAATGATCCATGCGTTATACACTAGAAATTGTATGAATTCAAAGCTGTGATTTGAATTTTTTTAAAAAAAAATTGTAAGAAAAAAGTTTGCAATTCTCTCGTATGGTAAAGGAACTATATATATGTCAGTACCACTATTCCTCCTTTTTAAGCTCATTTTTTGTGATTCTCAAAAGAAAGGTTCCTTTTTGGTGAGGGAAGAAGTTGGGTCTAGTGGCAACTTGGAGTGTCTGCTCATAATGCCTTGGTTGAGAAGTCTCATCTAATGTCACAAAACTTTATCCAGTAAGTGTTACATCCATTTCAAACCCCACAATGGCAAGGTAGCAATCAAGCCTAATATCCTTCCTTTTTTGATGTTCTAAAATCATCCAAAGTGGAGGTGGAGGGTGTAAACAGTAAACAAGGAGAGGATTAAAAGAAAGAACTATGTGTGTTAAATTTAAATTGTGAGGTAGTGTTTAGATTGACCCTAATTGTAGACATATGTATATACTATATGATCACGCACGTGGATAAAATACTGCCTTTATCCAACTTTTACTTTTTCACATTTGTTTTTCCTTAGTGACCAATCATTATACATCTGAAAAAAAACTAAGCTAGTACTAGCACTTTGTGTTTTCTATCTAATCTGGGCCCCCCCTTGGTACTTTTACATGGACTGCACCAATTAACAACACAGAAGAAAAAAAAAAAAATTACTCATCGTAGCTGCAGATCATGGGAAATATCTATCTAAGAGACACAAAACAGACAATCACTAAAAATTTTAAGGCCCTTCAATTTCTAATTGGTATTTACACTTATTATTAGCGTTTTGTTCCAACTAATACCAAAATTAATCAGGGCAGGAAATATGAAAATTTGAGGGGTCGTATTTATTTAAGAAAAGTTATTAAAAAGAAAAAGGAAGAAAAGGAGGGTGAAAAATAATTAAAAAGGGGGAAAAGAGTTACTATTATTACTACAGTAGTAGGAGCCGCCATATATACAAAGTGGAGTAAGAAAAGGAGAGACCCATGAGCGAAGCAAAACTCCATAACTTAAATGTCCTCCTAAGAAGCTGACACGTAATCCCCACTCTTGTCGGTAACTACATTTTTTGTCCTAAAGTGTTGGTGGACACGTCACTCCCCTCTCTCCCTCTCTCTCTCTACTCACATGATTTTATTTTTTTTTGTTTTTTAATATTCCGCTGGCGGCCAACCCTCTCTTCTTCCCTCACAAGTCACAGGTCGCCCTCTTTCTCTCTTCTTCTTCTTTTCCAAAAAAAAAAAAAAGAAATTTTGTTAGATATTTTAAATTTATCTCCACAAACACAAATTTACCACACTCTTGGATCAATATGCAAGATAGTATTATCAGCGTCAGACTTACAATTAAATTAATTGCAATGTTAATCTCTTATAATTATTAAATTAATTGTAATTATATTAATCCCATGAGGTTTACATCAACTACTTGAGGTTGAGGTTGTTCAATATAACTTAGTAAAGATATTCCCAACTCAAAATTTCAGAAAAAAAGAGTATCTAAAGGGTCATGTAACCTATATAATTTTTATTACATTGCAATTCGAATTAATTTGAACGAATTAATAAATATAGGCCAGACACTAGGTATAGGTACGAAAGAAAGAAAACAATTGTAATGTTCTAACTAAATTCTACTATTCTGTACTGATTCCCTCCATGTGGATCTTCATATACATCAGCCATGTATGTTGGTGTTTTTTTTTCTTTTTCTCCCCTCTTTAATTAGGTCATTCTTCTACTCTCACAAGGCCACAAGTTCTTCCTCTCCTTCTCTCTCTCTTTTTTTTTCTATGCTAAATCCTTTTCTAGTGTTTTTTTTCCTTCTTATCTTCATGGGAAACATTTTGCAAAACGACAAATGGTATTTTGTCACTGTAGGACATGGATTGACACCTATGGGATGGGGTGATGTTGATAGGACAAAGACCTGTGATCCTCAAAGAGTTAATATGGGCTGGCCCTGACTCTCATTATATGCTTTGATTGTCCTGTTCCTTAATAAATCCTTAGTTTTCTTCTCCCCGTAATTACACACAAATCTTGTAATTATTATCAACTATTCCCGTGTACGAGAGCTTTTAATTATTGCAATTAGAGGAAATCCCACATGNTTTTTTTTCTATGCTAAATCCTTTTCTAGTGTTTTTTTTCCTTCTTATCTTCATGGGAAACATTTTGCAAAACGACAAATGGTATTTTGTCACTGTAGGACATGGATTGACACCTATGGGATGGGGTGATGTTGATAGGACAAAGACCTGTGATCCTCAAAGAGTTAATATGGGCTGGCCCTGACTCTCATTATATGCTTTGATTGTCCTGTTCCTTAATAAATCCTTAGTTTTCTTCTCCCCGTAATTACACACAAATCTTGTAATTATTATCAACTATTCCCGTGTACGAGAGCTTTTAATTATTGCAATTAGAGGAAATCCCACATGTAACACACCACACTCACCTGTGTTTAGTTTGGAAGCCAATATTAGTAACGGATAAAGCTCCTCCTGTTGGTTGTACATTGACCATGAGATGTAGAAAAATTAAACCCAGTTTCGGTATGTGGAAGTTGGGTCTAAGATTACTCCAAGACCCAAATTTGGAATTAGAATTCTAGTTTAAAACTGATGTGTTTACTTGCAAAAAGTTATCGAACTTTTATGGTATTACCCACCCTTGTCAAAAGTTATTTTAGCTTGCAGCAAATCAGGATATTCATCTTTTAAACATCTACCAATATGTCTATCCAGAAATGACAAGATGGTGGGAAAGGAGAGGTTAGGGGAGAGGTTATAATCTGAATGGTTACTTTTCATTTCCATTATCTCCCTTTTCCATTCCTCCTTTTTTTTTTTAATAGTCTACAAGGAGAAGAGTTTATTAAGCATATTTAATTTAGCAAATGTTGACATATATCTCTACTATGGATCTGATTTCGTTTTTCCTTTTTATTTGACTTTGTTATCCGAAATTTTGCCACGACTAATACGAATTCGACCAAAGTCGGCATCTGATTTCTTTACTCCTTGTCTCCATTGCTTGTTTTCTTAAGGATATTAACTATATCCCTACTGTTAAATTCAGTACATATTGAAGCTATGAGTTTAGGCCTTAGGGTAGTACATGCCTAAAGGTTTTGTAGTCCACAATTAACATTGATCGTCATTGTTCGAATTCTTGGTTTGGTTTCTTATCATTATACCGTTTTAAGTACCATTTTGAATGCGATTTATGCCAAAATGTTCTCTGCTTAGAAGCAGAACTGAGTTTAGGTTAATGTTTAGATATTATGTGCACGCAGACTTCGACAAAAATGAGATTATATGTAGACATGTCGATACGATATTAATCACTAAACCATTTAGATATTTTTTTTTTGTTTTTGACATCGCCCTAACTAATTTTCTCTTAATAATGTTCCGAAAAAGAATTTATTAGTGATCTTTTCATGGCGTTATTGCAATGTCTAAAAATGTTTATTTTTTAAAAAATAAATAGTACATCATTAGGTGCTCCTCATGATCAAGGATTGATAAAAGACAAAAACAAAGTCAAACAAACTAGCTGGGATTTGATTGATGTTGAATCCCCATTTGAATTAAATATGTCGTGGGTTGGTTCAAACTACCTAGCTAGTTTGATGAAAGTTGACTTTTTAACTCTTTAATTTTTAATTATTTTAGGTGAGATGCAACATATTATTTATTGAGGATGTTAGTTGTTACTCGTTAGGACATTACATATATGATAAAAGTCAAAAAAAAAGTTTAAAACATATTCATTTCCATTTCAAAAAACAAAAACAATTTGATACAGGGTAAAAAAATAATATGGGTTTTCTCTACCCTAAGGGAAGTTTCATATGTATAAGAAATTTATAAAAGTGCCAAATTTCCTTATAGGTTATAGTTTATTTTTAACGTGCTTGTATGATATAGTTTGGGTGACATAATTTCAGTTTCTCCTTCCCAATTCATTGTTAAACTTATTAGGCGGAGATGAAGCCCGTGAAAGAAAAACTGCAAAATCCGATCATGGGATTAACCCAAACAAGTTTAAGAGTTGTTGCATCTACAGGCCCGGCCCAGCTTCCTACAGTTCAAAACACAAGTTACAATTTATTTATTTATTTTTTTGATCGAAACACACACATTTATTATTGAAGCACACTTACATATCACAGCTGAGGGCACACCACAGATCACTTGGTGGCTCCTCAATCCAAAAACGATCATCTGGACCAAAACATGAAAGTTTAGCCAAAGCATGTGCAACGCCATTGGCTTCACGATTAACAAAGGAAAGTGATACCACTAGCCCGGAGGATAAGATATCTCTGATGTCCTCCAACAGCATACCTAAGGGAGAAAGAGATGATGTATATGGATTGTTGAGAAAATCAACCAGTACTTTACAATCCGATTCAACATATAGCATAGTAAAGCCCGCATCCCAGGCAAAGATAAGACCTTCTTTAAGGGCAACAGCTTCAGCTACTAAAGGGGAAAAAGATGACCTTTTATGTAACTGACAACCAGCCATAAAAACGCCACAATCATTCCGAATAATTGCACCAATAGCTACAAAAGTTTCACCTGAAAAAGGAACAAAAGCCGTATCCACGTTTAATTTGTAATGACCATAGGAGGTGGCATCCATTTAGGTGAACAAGAAGGAGCACCATCGGATTGTAAAGAACAATCCATAAGATGAGGTTCAGCCGTTTCCAAAGATGCAGTAACCAGACGCAGAACTTCAGTTGGGCAAGGAGAGCCACGATCATGCACAAAGCCATTACGTTGAAACCATACAGCCCAAGCAGTGCAGATAAATCTGGTGAAGGACTGCACCGAATACTGATGAAGAATATATGGGAGAAGATCCTGCATGGAAACAGCATCAGGAACAAGAACAGCAATAAGCTTCTCCCATTCATGCCAAACAGACTCCACCCAAGGACACCCAAAGATGGCATGGAAAGTAGATTCTTTCTGTTTCCCACATATAGGACAAGAATAGCCAAGAGGAACACCACGACAAGCAAGGTTAGCTTTGGATGGTAAAATGTCATGAAAAAGACGCCAAGCAAAGACTTTAATTTTATTCTGAACAGGCATTTTCCAAAGAGTTTTCCAAAAAGCTTTAAGCGGAGCCTGAGGAGATGAAGATGAAGGACTAGAAGCCACAACCTTGCACTGATACTGAGAATAGATGGAGTAGGCCGATTTCACAGTAAACTGCCCATTTAAATTATAAAACCATGCAATACGATCAGGTCGAGAAGGACTAACTCTAGGTAGAGAAAGGATTGCCTGGGTTTCATGGGGAAGGAAAAGCTTTGACAGTAGCTCCCTGTTCCAATCATTCGAAGCTGGGTCAAAAAGATCAGCCACCCGAGAAAGATTATCAGTGAAACGCATGGGTGAAGCAGACTTGAAGGACCACGGAAGAGGGATCCAAGGGTCACGCCATGGATGAACAGAACGGCCAGGATTGCCTGGGTGCAATGTTTTTTATATGGAATGGTAGACAAAACATGTATGTTTCTCCATGTCATCTAACTTTTTACCTACCCTATAGAGAAAAAAATATTAATTATGCTTTGTTTTCACAAAAATTCAAGTATTAATTGGATTGAACATGAAATAAAGCATGATTATGTAGGATATAAACCAGCGAACATGCCGAGAAGAACAACAGTTGACCCAAACGCATCCAAAATAAACAATAATAAATTAAGAATAAATTTATATTATAATATGAAAAAGAATTTATATTTTCTTTGTTAGTATGGGTGGTTTTGGAAAAATATATGATTGTTTTGAAATTGGCGAATGTTTTGTCTTTAGCAACTCTCATGCTGTATTCTCACACTATTTCATCAACCCTCTTTGTTCAACAGTATTCAACACATGAAGAAACAACCACATTGGGCAAGAAGAACAGGTTTCTTGAATGGTAGAGAAACAGAGAAGAGAGGGTGCAATGGGGGAAAATTTGTTGTATTTTTTTTTTGAATGACATTGCAAGAGGAACCATTTTTTTTGAATGACATTGCAAGAGGACCACTGGGTTATGTATAGAATTTTGAAATCCAAGGCTGGTTAAAGTTGGGCCTTATGTTTCTACTTGGGCCTTCAATTGGCTGCTCAATCATTTTTCTTAATTTGTGAACAATAAACAAAAATGAAGCCATATATGAAATCCTTCAATCCTCAAGCACGGCCTACATATAATCTAAGTCGAGTTTTTTGAGAATTTTGATTTGATTTATCCTGATAAATATGGGCACCCCTCTCGTGCAGGTTTGGGGAGAAGTTATAATCTGAATGGCTACTTTTCATTTTCCATCATCTCCTTTTACTACTTAACTTTTTTTTTTCCACTATTAGTCTAATAGTGTAAGGAAAAGAGTTGTTGAGGATATTAACGATAATCCTACTCTTTAATTCAGTACATATTGAAGCTATGAGTTCAGGTTAGCAACATGCCTAAAGCTTTTGTAGTCCACAATTAACATTTTGATCATCATTGTTCGAAATCTTGGTTTGGTTTCTTGTTTTTTAAGTACCATATTGAAGGCGATTTATACCAAAATGTTGTCTGCGTAGAAGCAGAACTGAGTTTAGGCTAACGTTTAGGTGCACGCAGACTCCAACAAAAATGAGATTATATGTAGACATGTCGATACGGCATCAAGCATTAAACCATTTAGATTTTTTTCCTTGGTTTTGTTTTTGACATCGCCCTAACTAACCTTCTCTTAATAATGTTCCAAAAAGAATATATTAGTGATCTTTTTCATGGCGTTATTGTAATGTCTAACAACGTTATTTCTTTTTTTTTTTAATAAATACATCATTAGGTGCTCCTCCTGATCATGGGATTGATAAAAGAAAAAAACAAAGTCAAACAAACTAGCTGGGATTTGATTGATGTTGAATCCTCATTCGAATTAAATATGTCGTGATGGGTCGGTTCAAGCTACCTAGCTAGTTTGATGAAAGTTGACTTTTTGACTTTTTATTTTCTTTATTATTTTGGGTTGAGATGCAACATATTATTTATTGAGGATGTTAGTCGTTACTCGTTAGGACATTACATATATGATTAAAGTCAAAAACAAAGTTTAAAACATATTCATTTCCATTTCAAAAAAGCAAAAACAATTTGGTTCATATGAATACACGAAAAAAATAATAATATGGGTTTTCTCTACCCTAAGAGAAGATTCATATGTATAAGAAATTTATGAAAGTGCCATATTCCCTTATAGGATATAGTTTATTTTCAACGTGCTTATATGATATAGTTTGGGTGACAGAATTTCAGTTTCTCCTCCCCAATTCATTGTTAAAACTTATTAGGCGGAGAGGAAGCCCGTCATAGAAAAACTGCAAAACCCGATCACGGGATTATGTAGGCCCAGACAAGGTTCAGAGTTGTTCTACAGGCCCAGTCCAGTTGTCCACAGTTCAAACCATAAGTTACAAAAACAAATGTTACGCCTATTTTGCAAAACTTTTTTATATGAAATGGTATACAAAACATGTATGTTTGTCCACGTTATCTAACTTTTTACCTACCCTATAGAGAAAAAAATATTAATTATGCTTTGTTTTCACAAAAATTTAAGTATTAATTGGATTGAACATGAAATAGAGCATGATTATGTAGGACATAAACCACGAACATACAGGAACAACAACAGTTGACCCAAACGCATCCAAAATAAACAATAATAAATTAAGTAGAAATTAATTTATAATATAATATGAAAAAGAATTTATATTCTTTTTTATTAGTATGGGTGGTTTTGGAAAAATATATAATTGTTTTGGAATAGAATATGGGTTTGGCAAAAGGATGGGGGGAAATCCGTTGTATTTGTGTTTTTTTTGGATGACATTGCAAGGAGAGGGCGGCTATATTTGAAACAGAGATTTGCTTCTAAAGATGGGTAATACGAATACAGGGAAAAAGAAAAATAGATTTTCTCAACTCTTAATTAACACACAAAACTCTTACGCACAATGTTTCCTCTCTGTCACCAACAGTGAGCTACAGTAGAGTGTGAGGCTGACAAACCACCATTTCCCGATCTACTCCCTTCCTCCGGCGAGACCAACCACGGCATGAGGAGCTAACTTCCTCCCCGTGTAACGCCTCAAGACCGGACCTCTCCACCCAAAGTCGCCATAGCCGGACCTGCAAAAGCAACTCAACCTTGAAGAAGCCCGAAACCCCACGCGCCGCGCCACAGGCGCGCGTGCCGCCCACCATCACCAGCTCTCCGGTCGCCGCGGTCATGGGCGTGCCACCGGAGGGCATGGAGTCCGACGGTGACGGCAACTCCACCGCAGACCACCGCCAAAGATCCACTAGCAGTCCCACCCGCAGGCGACGCTCACGCTCGAGAGACCGTGGTGCTGCTCTTCCCTCCACCGACGACCGCCGACGACCAACAACTCCTCCTCGGGCGACGCTGCAGCTATCTTCCCCAGCACAGATGACACTCAGCCCGTCCGCAGTCACCACCGTGCGGGCAGGAGACGAAACCAACACGGCCAGGCACATTGGAGAGCAACCTCCATCACCTCCAGCGACGGCGCCACCCTCCTCCCTTGTGACGGCACTAACAGCACCCACCTGCACGCCATCACCTCCCCTGCTGGCCGACCAACCTCCCGAAGTTGCGGACACCATCGCTCGTATGGAGACCGAACGCCCCACATATCGGGACTCCCTCTTTGCTGGGGAAAATCCACTCTACCAAGAGGATCCTTGGGACGTCGAAGGCGAAGCTGAATTCGAGGAGGGCGACCTATTTGTCTCTCATACTAACGGCGTGGCGAATCTCGAATTGTCCGATCCATTCAAAGCTCGCCTGGACAAGCCTTGGGAAAATGCTGTTATAGTTAAACTGTTTGGACGCCCTATTGGCTTCAAAGCACTGCATACTAAGCTGCAGACCCTTTGGAAACCAACTGGACCGTTCAAGATAGTTGACCTAGAAAATAACTTTTATGTGGTGCGGTTCTGGGAAGGAACGGACTACATTCACGCCTTGACTGATGGACCCTGGATCATATACGGCAGTGTGCTTAGTGTCCAACCTTGGACACCAAACTTCCGTGCATCTACCGGCAAGATTGAGTCGATAGTGACGTGGATCCAGTTTCCCGACTTCCCCACCAACCGATACCACTCCAGAATCCTCCGACAACTAGGCAACATGGTGGGGAGAACCATCCGACTCGACGGTAACTCTTCTAATCCCAGTAGAGCAAAATTTGCAAGAATTGCTGTCTGTATTGATTTGACAAAGCCATTGCCGGGTACGGTACACCTCGAAGGAGAACCCTTAAAGGTGAGTTATGTAGGCCTGCCTGATATATGTTATGTGTGTGGGAAACTCGATCATACTGTTTTAGCGTGCCCGGATGCTCCACAAGCACAACATGAGGCACTAGCGCCACCATCTACAGCCTCGATGGCACCTGAACGGCAGGCTACCACGTCCTGCAATGGTCGGGGTGATTGGATGAATGCACCAAGAATGTCTAGGCGCCCAACCCGACGTCAAGTCCCTAGCTCTCAGAGTCCCCCAGTGCCTCACAACCCTGGCCGGCCATCCAATCGATTTCATCCCCTGAGTAGTGCTTGGTCTGAAGCCCGCGAACCGGCCATTCTCCCCACTCCTGTTGCACCCCCCCTACTGTCATCAACCTCAAATAATGCTTTGCCAGTGGCGACTCCGACCCCAGACCATCCCTCACTGCCATCACTTCCCTCTGAGCACCAACCCCCTACTGAACAACCCCCTGCCTTACCAACACTTCAAGACTTCCTCGGGGAAGGGTCCATTAAGAAATCCAAAAGCAAGCTTCACAACCGCCTCCAAAAACAATCAACGAGGAAATCTCAACCAGTTAAAATCCCCAAACTCACACAGGAGATTCCCAAAAGACAAACCCTTAGAGATGTATCCAATGCCCAACCCCACTCGTCTACTCCTGATGTGTCCCTGACCCACCCTAATCCTCTTCCACCCCCAGCTACTACTTCAGCCGATTACCCAGTTATTTCCTCGAACTTCAACCCCACTGTTCCCCTCACCCGACCTCGCAAATCCCAGAACCACACCGCTGTGGTCCTGGGAGAAGAGTGCCACCGTATGATTTTCTCTCCCGGGGCTTCCAGCTCCAGTATGGACGTAGATCGGCGGACGGTTCCTCCGCAACCTCATTGACCGGTCTCCTTTTTCATATTTGGAGGGTCTCCGACCCAGCTACACCTCGGCTATTTTTTCTACGCCTGTTTCAGGTTTTTGTATGTTCGGGACTTTGATCCCTTGTCTTGTACCGTTCTATTACGTCTACCAGGTTCTCTTGTATAAGATAGAAGTCGGCTTGAACTCCCGACTTCTAACTCTGTATTAAGCTCACGTATATTTTCAATATACTTCCCGGTTTCGACCAAAAAAAGAAAAATAGATTTTCTCTACCCCAAGAGAAAGAAGGAATTAAAGGTTACCAGCAGGTTGAGGGAGCGGCCATGCACCATGTGAGACAACAAGTTGAAAATTTGAGTTCTAGAACCCGAAGCATGATCCATCTTCTCTAGTGAACCGTTACCAAAAACCCAACCAACACCAGATTTCAGATATGAGTCTGGGTCTGCAGGGTTGTAAACCTCTGAGTTGATGGTGCTGCTTTTGTCGAAAATCCGGCCTCTAATAATATCGGGAACTCCATCCCCGAATGTGAAAGCCTGGAGAGTTAAATGTGTCAGTCGCTTCTTTGGGAATTCCATCCCTCGTACTCTTTTGCTCTCTCATTAACCCTCTCCAAAACTTCAAGAAAAAGCCACATCGATAAAGAAGAACAGAAGTGGCTTGGCTTCATGATTTCATAACGCTTTGCATTTAAAAACAAAAAATTTCGGGCAAGGAATCATAAAAAAAAAGAGAATCCAACGGATAGAATTTTACAAAATTTTTTAGAGTGACTCATATTACGTCCTATTTCTTATTTTTTTATATCTATGTACATAGATTTTAATTTTTTTTAGACATGTTCTATATCTATTTTTTTATGAATTTACCTTTTTTATATAAAACGTATAATAATTAATTTCTTACACTAATATGATCTTTAAAAAGTTTTAAATTATTAAGTCTGTTATTTTATTTTCTTTTTACTATGCAAAGATTTCTTTTATATTCTACAGAGATTTTTCTATATATTAATAGGGACATTTTTTATATTTTTGTGAAATTTTAAACATATTTATGTGGGAATGATAACACATTTATTTTTTATTTTGTATGGGACATTAAGTTTTCAAAATTCATATCCTTTTTCTTTTCTTTTTGTTACTTTTATGAAATATCTAAGAAAGTGCATTTTCTTTTTTTATTTTGATGGGGAATGAAATAATCCAATCTAAGCCTAAAGGCCCAATTGAGATATAGTTCAGGACCAGGCCTAGGTGAAACGCCCCGACCCGTATTTACCGTACACAGTAAACACGTGCCGGAACTGTGACGACCCAACCCAACATGACTCAACGTATAGTGTGTACAACAACAACTCGGCCCCAACGGCCCAAAATAACAAACAACAATAATAATAAAACTGGCCCAATGGCCCAACAACAATAATGATATGCACAGCGGAAGACTTTAGCTC
>JAKUCV010001185.1:28417-41800 GCA_028386065.3 Turnera subulata | reverse complement strand
GGGCTCACAAATTGAATGAACCGAAGTTGACCAAACTTAGACTTAGACTCGGCACTTAAAATAGGGTCAGGCCTGACCCCTTAATTTAACGAGCCATCCTGAAGTGAATTATTACCGAGCTGAGAGCGAACCCAAGTTCAGGGGAGCTCACAAGCCCACCAAGACAGCATTTCTTCATCTTCTCCTAGGAGGCTTAGATTATCAGACAGAGAAGAGAAAAGGTCGGGCGCTAGAGAGTGGTGCCCAAGTTTGAGAAATGAGGAGCAACTTCACCGGAGCCGGCAGCTGGAGCGGTGGCGACGACGACGACAACAAGGGTTTGCTGTGGAAACTTCCAGAAGTGAGGTTGAAGGAGTTCGGGAAACTCGGCCCCGCTTTCGGCTTCGGCGCCGGTTGCGGTGTTGGCTTCGGCGTCGGCCTCATTGGAGGTGGTGGTAACCCCTAACTCTTTGTGATTGGTTGGTGTTATTTGCTTTGTGTTAATTTTGTCTGGAAGGCTAGAAAGTTTCTATCTTTTAACTATTTTGGTGCCTAATTCTGTTTTAACTTGAACTTTAAGCACATAATAAAATTATGGTTTCTGGGTTTGATAAATGTCAGGTATTGGTTTTGGACCTGGGGTTCCTGGTTTGCAATTCGGGTTTGGATTGGGAGCTGGGTGTGGGGTTGGGCTATGGCTTAGGGAGGGGTGTCGCTCGTGATGAGAGTCGGACTTACTCTAATGTTGCAAATCTTCCAACTCAGTGAGTATTTTCTTTCTAATTTGGTGTTATTCTTGATTTTGCTGCTGTGTTCATTGTCGGGAATATTATGTTTTCCTTGGTTGAATATATTGTTTTAGATATGTTTGGAGCAGTCTGTGTATCTAAGTTGTTTATGCAATATCAACATGTGGTTGGTTTAAGTGGTTCGGCACTTGTTCTCCTTAAGCAAGACCTCGTGTTCGAGTCTTGTGAATGGAAGAAACTGGTGTTGGGAGAGTTTGTTTGCCCCCTTAATGAGCTTAGAATTGGACAAAACCATGACTAAACCAACTGCTCCTACAATGTTGCATATCCTCATATTGGACTAAACCAACTGCTCCTAGAATTGGACTAAGCCATGAGCTTAGAGTTTATTCTACAATGTTGCATATCCTCATATCAGCAAGCAGATGCTTTTGACATCAAGTGGTTTGCTGCACTTTACTGCTAGTCTACATTATTTTACTCTTATGTTGCATATGTTGTTCTGTTTGAGTGAGGCTGAAGATTCAGGTTTTTAGCTGTTCCCAGTGAACGATTGTGATAACAAAGCAATTAGGGCTTGGGAATTCCATAGGGATAATAAGTATACTGGATTTAAGATTAAATATTTGAAATCCTCAAGCAGGAAAGGAAAGTGAATGACTAGTTCATGAAGCCCGCGGAGTTGGTTTTCTAGTTTGTTTTCTCACTTCAAGGGACAATTAGAAGGATAAACTTCTATAACTAGCTAGGACAACTTTTGAGATCATGTAGGTGTGGTGAGTGTATGTATTTTACTGGTAAAGCAATCTCCATTGAGGTAGTGGAGAGAGATAGAGGTGTCACCGCTGACTTTACTCTTTCAAATGTGTCATACATGAATGCATTTCATCTGTTTTTGGTGTTTCAGTTTGGCAATTTAGTTGAACACTGAAAGCATATCTATTTTATTTTATTATTTATTTTAATTTGCTCTTCAATTTACAACACCATTCCTTGCAACAAGTCACTGATGACAATTTTATTAATACTTTTTTCCCTTTTATTTTTTATGATTACTCAGGCGTGAGCTTGGTGCCCTTGCTACTGAGCTAGTTTTCAGCACCCAGAAGCTAATTGAAGCAACTTCCAGAGAAATCGAGAAGTGGAGAAGATAAGGAAAGTTCTGGGTCCTAGGTTTACAAAATGCACCAATTAAGAACTGTTAATTAAATGAACCAACTAAGTAGTGTTAATCTCTAGCTGCAGTGTCTAGAAATTCATGTACAGATGTAATGATAATACAGTTGTTTTATATGCAATGGCATGAATGCATTATCTGATCACCAGTGGTTATATGTTGCATTCAGAAGTTAATGAACGCCAATGTTTTCCGGTTCAGCTTAGTATCATCTATGTTCTACTGGGAACTATTATATTCCACCACTGCCTGAGATATATTTAGTGATGCACATGTTGCAATTAACTAGAACCTTGGGGGATCTGACTGCTTTGGGCTTTGCAATACGTTTTGGAGTCCATAAGAACCTTTAACAAGCTTGGTGTTTTTAATAGTTCTAGCCTTTGTTTACCAAACAAGATGGTTAAAGCCTTTGATGCCTTCATGGACAGAGCAGAAGAAGCATTTTGTCAATTTTACTATATGCATGTTGATATATAGTATAAGATACAGAATACATAAACCAAAAAAGAATATCGTTGAAAATTGGTGGTCATGCTTTGTTTAAAGGACGTCTTGCACAAACGACATATCTTCACTTGGGATCTAAAACGATGGATGAGAATCTGGATAGCCTGTCTGTGGATTATCCAAACCTAAGCAACACACAAACTTCAGGAGCATTCCACATCAGCACCATGATCTGCCACATCACCAGCACCACCCTATCAGGCCTCAGCATCAGATTGCAGGTCTTCCAGGCCAACCAATGACAACCCCATGAGCATGGATCCGACGTGGCATGTCCTCATCCACCAGCTCAAGCTTATAGTATCTCTACCAGTCTCAGCATTTGTATACTTCTTTCATTGTTAAAGTTTACCAAACCCCAAAACAGCAGCTCCTCTCCTCCTGGTAGGCAAAAGAAAGAGAGGACACACATTCAAGAAGAGAGAAAATGGCTTCCTTGGCAGCATCAAGAGCAGCTGCCTCCTCCCTTGGGGTGTCTGAAATGCTAGGAAAGCGTCTCAACATCAGCAGTGGTGCCATTGGTTCACCTGCATCTACTACCCCTACAACATTCAAGACCTTTGCCCTTTTCAATTTCTCCAAGAAGCCTGCTGCTTCTCCACCCAAGAAGGCTGCTGCTGTAGCAGCACCTGCTGATGAGGAGCTCGCCAAGTGGTATGGTAAGTTTGCCTCCACCAACCATAACTGTTCTTTTTTTTTTTCTTAATACTACAGGAGTATCTAGCCGACCACCGGACTAATCTCTCCCTGTGGCTTGACCCGTCACCCTTGTTGAAAATGATGTTTCTTCGCGGTTTTCAGGTCCTGACAGAAGGATTTTCTTGCCGGAGGGGCTGTTGGACAGGTCTGAGGTCCCAGAATACTTGACCGGAGAGGTTCCTGGAGAGTAAGATTGCTATACCTTTTTTTTATTCAAGCTTGTTCAATATATCTGTTACTTGAAATTCAACAATATGGTGGAATGTTGATTGTATGCTTGTGTTTGACATGCAGTTATGGTTATGACCCTTTTGGACTTGGCAAGAAGCCAGAGGACTTCGCAAAGTATGTACTGCTTCCCTCTCTATTCCAATCTTTCTATGCTCTCTTTCAGATTAGAAGTGATATTTGTTACTGATGGTAAGTGATTTGTGATGATCGGAGCAGATACCAGGCTTTCGAGTTGATTCATGCCAGGTGGGCTATGCTTGGTGCAGCTGGTTGCATCATCCCTGAAGCTTTCAACAAATTTGGAGCCAACTGTGGCCCTGAAGCAGTCTGGTTCAAGGTTAGCCAATTCTACTCAAACAACTTTTTCAGGATAAAATTATGTTTGCCATGCCTTAGAAGTTTTCTAATGATGTTAATTAATTTACCATGAACATTGCAGACAGGAGCTCTTCTTCTTGATGGCAACACATTGAACTACTTTGGAGCCAACATCCCCATCAATCTAGTTGTTGCTGTAATTGCCGAAGTTATCCTTGTTGGTGGTGCAGAATACTACAGAATCACCAATGGCTTGGTACGTGTAATGCAGTAACATATTTATCTTCCTTTTTCACCATCACTACCACTGGTGGAGCTTCTGGCTCTTAAGTAACCTGCAAAATCAATAAGCAGTTTTTTTTTTGTCAAGAATTACTTTAATGAACGACTATATGCATCTAAAGCGTTGAGCCACTGGGAGAGATTAGTCCGGCTAATGATGTAAAAAAAAAAACTATAAGCATCTATATGATATATACTGGTAGATCATTTACAATAAGTACCACTTAAGTCGAGAATAATTAATTGATGTTTTTTATGCTAATTGCAGGATTTTGAGGACAAGCTTCACCCAGGAGGTCCTTTTGACCCATTGGGTTTGGCAAATGATCCTGATCAGGCAGCACTCCTAAAGGTCAAGGAGATCAAGAATGGAAGACTTGCAATGTTTTCAATGCAACGAAAGAAGTAGGTTCGAATACAATGGCCGCTTCCGGGGCAGCTCTTGGACCGTTTTGTGGAGTCGCTAGGAAAACCGTTGTTGAACGAGTGACAGTAGAGACCAAGACGACTCTCTCGAGGATGGGACACTTAAAATAAGTGGAGGAACAACAAACAAGTGAGCTCTGGGATTCACGAACATTTAGAATACCACTGATTTTAAGGCCATTAACCTTAGTCCTTGCACTTGAAATCCCAACAAATTAATGTTGCCCTTCATAGAGTTCTACCATTATTGTACCTGCAATATCATAGCATGCCTTAGTTTTCTTTCATTCCAAGTCATCTGATTTTGGAAAAAGGATCCACTTTTGCCAAAATGAATACGAGTTGTGACTAAAAAGAAATGTTTGCCTGGATAAGCTTATATGGTGAAATCTCAAATTCGAATTTAGATTGAATCCATTTCTCTAGAATAGTTTGTTGGTCATGGAACATAGTTACTAGGAAGACATCCCTATGCCACGACTTAAGAACCCTAATGGAGAAGAATATCTTGTGGGAGGTTTTTGAGTTATGGCAAGAACTGATGTTTTGTGTGCCTTGGTATTCTTGCTACGTTTGATCCATCATGAGTATTAAATAATTATTGGAATACAAGTGCGGATGGTGTATCCCACGTCGCAAAGAATGAGGCCAAGTGAACAAGTCCATAGGGATAGATTTATCAAAATCACAAGGCAGTCACTGCAATACTCGAAAATTCTTAGAGACGGCCACAGTGATATCGAGTGTGATATAATGGAGATGGTAAAACAAGAACCAAAACCATGAGAATACAAAGTTTTACAAACATGGAGGAAGTGCCTAGCAACTTTCCAGTTAGATAAGTTTGGGTTGACATCCACACCAATCTCATCCTCCTTTCTTTGACATATTGATCCATTGCTTCTCCAATTTGTTGCCACAAGATGTGATCTTCACTTGCATTGCTGGCTAGTTGGCCAACTGAGTTCATCTTTTGGCTCAAGCATCTGGCTAGCACCACTGCGTCTTCAATTCCGGCCGAGCCGCCCTGTCCGAGGAATGGACCCATCACATGCATGGCATCTCCGGCCACTGTCACACATCCATTTCTGAACCTTCCTAATAGTATCTCCCAAGGTGCACGGTACCTCAAGGTTGTTAGAGACAAGGAATTGAGGTCACAGTTCTTGATTAGTTCTATTCTTTCTCTTGGAAAATCCTTGATTGACTCCAAACATAATTCTTTAATCAGCTCTGGATCCTTGAACGCCTTTGAATCTGTTTGTTCAAAGCAAAATACTAAGACAAAACTACAAATATGTGCAAATGACAAAAATATCTTAAGAGATTGAATTCATCCTACACATAGAATTGATACAAAACGGCTATTAGTCTAAGCAAGAGGGGCGAGATCTCGGGTTCAGTCCCACCTTCAATATCGACTAGTGTAAAAAAAGGTACCTCTAGGATAGAGTCTTTGAACGACGAACCAGAAAGCCAGGTTGTTGTCAATTGGAACCCTTCCGGACATGACATTGCCTTTCCTGAGACGGACAAGGTCTGTGGAGAATCCATGGCCATGTGGATAATTTGCATAACCTCGTACTGCACACAGAGGGAAAACTTTTGTTGGTTTGAGCCCTAAAAAATCTGCCACAACAGAGTTGGCTCCATCACATCCGATAAGAATCTAAGACAACAAAAAATCATACGAGTCAAATAATTAGGAAAATGAACTTGGAACAGAAGTAAATATATGTTCCAGTTATATCAAAGGAGACATTAATTAATTAGATGGGGGTACCTTGGATCTAACTAATTTGCCATTACTTAGTTGAAGAATAGGGAAGTAGGAGAGATCATCAAGCTTGATAGAGAGTATTTGACATCCAAAACGGATAGTTCCAGGTGGGAGATCTTCTGCTAGTGCTTTGATTAGATCACTGCGTTTAAGACAGCGAGCTTCACCAATCCTGTATAAGTAAAACGTTAGACACACTTCATTGTGGTTTATAGTTCTTTAATATTGACAGTATTCTATCGCTCCCTCAAATTTGAGTAGCGAACCTGACTATGGTGGATGAGTCTTCCGAAATTTTTTTCGCCTTACAAAATCTCATATTAATTTACCAAGCCTCAGCTCTGTTCACCTATGGAATATAAATTCTTTATCATTCATCTATTCCTCACTTCTGTTCAGCAATATGAATGCTATGGCCATCAAAGAGTGAGAAAAGCCCCAAATTCTATCCCAAATAAATCATGAAAACTAACTTTTTCATTGCACAAGGAGAGATCCAAAAAAACCAATGTGGTGGGTTGATTCAAGTGGTAAATGACTTGGTTATGCTTAAGCCATATTTAGGAATTAAATTCTTGTGTATACAGAAAATTCTTATTGAGAGACTTATCCACCACCACAACCAGGTGCAGACCTAGGTCCAATCAAGATACCAAATGGAAAATCAAAACAAAAAAAAAAGATAGAGTTTCTCAAAAGAGCAAAAAAAACAAGGAGAAGTAAACATAGAGAGCCAAAATGTTTATACGACAACTTACGAAGCCGGTGCATGCCGTTGCCTTCCGCTCCCCAAGTCTATATCATTAATCCTGTTGGAAAATTAGAATAAGTAAATGCCTGATTGATGCTGAACCACTGAGTGATTATAATTAGAAAATAATTTGCAAAAAAAAATTAATAGTATAAAAGTTCATCACATGCTTCAAGAATGTCTATTATGAACCATATGTATAATGTATATAATAGTTTTGTAATTTTTAAAATTTGAATTTTTTTTTTTGTCAGCAAGCATCTTAAAATTTGAAATTATATATATAAAGAGTAGAACTTCCTTTATCATAATTAATCATCCACATCCCTTTAGTCCCCTATACATAAATATCATGCAATAAGGAAGTGGGTGAGGTCACATCATGGGTCATATTATTATTATCGGATGTCTATACTCTATCCACTTTGTGGACTTTTTCAAATCCTGAAAGGCCGGCCATTCTTCATTAAATTGGAAAATTCCACAGGACAAAGACTAAACTCTTACTTCACATAAAAAAAGAAAAGAAAAGAAAAAGAGCTACCCGTTGAGAAATGTCATTTTTTTTTTTTCACGAATAACCTAGTTGGGTTGAGGTTCAGGATTAAGTTGGTTGAGAGTTCTAATAGGAGAATCTGGTAATTCACAAATTACAATTGGGATGAATTCCAAAAATATAGAACACAATGGGATGATTTTTTTTAAAAATACGAAACAACATAAAAATGAAAATTAAATAGCATCAATTCTTTTTTATGCTTCTGGGAAATTATATATAGTAGTCAGGATAGGAAGACTGAAATAAACAAAAGGATGAGGCATCCATGATCCTTAATTACCCTTGAACAAGGAGTGCAGTTTGTCTAAGCTTTGATGCAACCCCAAGCTCCTCCAGTGCCCGCCACCCATTGGTGAGGATAGCAATACCTGCTCCCGTTGCACGCAGTGCTTCTGATCTTTCCATCACCACACTTCTTATACCTTTCCTGGGTATATACACACAAGCGAAAATCAAATCAAGAAAAGACCCTTAAAAACCAAAATTAATATGATGATGATTTGTGGTAAATTAGAACCTGTGAAGTGCGAGGGCCGTGGCAAGGCCAGAAATGCCTCCACCAGCTATCACGATATCCAGCTCTTCTGCTGCAGCATCCATTGCTTTTCAATATCTCTCTATACTAATTTCCTCACTCAACTAACTCTGTGTATGGGCTATTGTAAGACCAAAATTTGTTTTTATATATAGTTCCTGTGCATGAACAGCTAATGTCTTATTGTGTATTGTCTTTGTCGAATAGTTAATGATATGAATGGCAATGTTGGTCAATGCAGCTGACTTACAGTCAAAATTGGCAGCCAAGGTTCACAAAAGGATCGGACTCCTATGCCCATTCAGGATGCAACTTGTTTGAGCTCATCTAAGCAATCCGGGACATTAGCAGGCCCACACTAATGTACTAATCTAGATCCAAACCTGTGGTTATGATCTTGGCAAACGGCCAATGTTTACTTTTCTCCCCATATGATTTCAAGATGTGCATGGTTGAAACATGTAAGCGCGGAAAAAGATTGATAACTGGGGAGAAAACACGAATCCCAAGTGAGATCCACACACTCATGGTTTGGACACCATATAGTAACCCAAAATTTTAAGCATTAGGTACATGGGTCCTCCCCACTTGAATACCCCAACAATCTTCCCTAAGTGTGAGTTTTTTCCGCAACAGGCTTGGGCATACCCCCCCTATCTACAACGGGCCTAAGCCCGCTCTTATCAGCAGACCCCAGCCGACACTCTTAGGCCTTCAAAAGTCTCGCCTTACAACTCCACACCTTAGCTTAAATCTGGAGCTTCCAACCCGCTTCGCGTAGGGTCAGCAACCACGGAGCAAACCATGTCACGTAACTGTATTGATCCCAAGTGTGATCCATATTTGTGGGTTAGAACGCCACATGATAACCCAAAATCATTCACTTGGGCTCGTTTCATCAGATGTGGGACAACATTTGGATACCCAACAAAACATGGGTAACAAGTAGTGAAGTGGGAGTCAAAAATTGATTATCTTGGGATAGAAAGGAGGAGAATTATCGGAAGGGAAGGGGTAATGATGGAGGGAGAAAATTTTAATTTAATTTGTTTGGATAAATTAAGAAAGGAAAATGGTGGGCAATATTTCAAAGCACATAGATATCCTTATCTATGACTCCCCCCATTCACCACAACTTAAGGTGAATTAAGGGGAATTGAGGTTTAAAAATCTCCTTTTCTCTCCATTAGAAGTTTTTACCAAGCAAGATAAAATTAAAATTCTCTCCTTTCAAATCGAATTGATGATTTTTGGTGAGTTTTCAGATCTAATAAAATTTTGGTAGTTTTGATGTTTTCAAATCCAACGGCCAACGGATGGGTTGGATTGGGAAAACATATTGGAACTAGTTGGTCGGTACTTTGGTCTTCATATTCTTGTTAGAGTCACCTTACTGGATGGCAACATAGCATTACACAGTTCTGATCAGAAAATCATAACATTGCACATTCAATGGTAAAACAAGTAGTAGTGATGAGAGGGAAAACAAGGAAAATATGTTTTATTTAGACCAATTATCCAATCAAATTCCACAAACAATCAATCCTTTAATCACAATCAATGGAATTGGAACAACTCTTCATGATTAATTAGCTCCAACCCACAATCATACAGTTTTTCAATGCAAATGCAACTAAAAAAAAAAAAAAAAGATAGACAGGAAAGTATATATATCACTATTTTCCATAACCCCAAAAATCCATCTCCCCACGCAACGAGAGCTGATTAATTGGTGTCACAGAGGGTGCATTTGCATCCTCATACCTCACTCCCTTTGAAGAATCTTCATTTCCAAGCTGAGTAGTTACAATCCTATCAAGCATAGCCCATTCATTCATCCCCTCCTCCCTTCCTGCAACCATTTGTTGCGTTGGTTCACATGTTCCCACCTCAATGCCTGGCTCACAAGCTGCCTGCTGGTACCTCAGACTTTCACTGCCACTCTCACAATCCCTACCATTGGACATGAATTGCTTGACCATGATTGGTGACTCTGAGGGTAGAGCCGGGTAGTCGTAGCCGATAGGCTTGTGGATTGGCAGTAGGGTTTGGGATTGGAGGAGGGAGTATTGGTGGGGTGTGGTCATGTGTGTGTAGTGAAGGGCTAGCTCAGGTTTGTTCAGTTCAAATGGTAGCTGTGTGGTGCTGCCCTGGTGTTGGCGTAGCAGGTATTGGTTGTCCCTATTCATGAAACTACGGGCTTGATTTGCAGCTGATGTGTTTTGTTGGTCAGATGAGTTCATGCTTGCACTCCCTCCTTCGTTGTTGCCAACCTTGAATAGATTCTTCTTCTTGAAAACTCGACATACCACCCAACCATCCTCCTGCACACACACAAATACAGTGTTAATGTTTCTTTTATACTAATCGATCTTGAAGCTGGGACTCGAACCCGAGACTTCACCTCTCTTGCTTTTTTCAAGAATACTGTTAATGTAATGTAACAATTTTAAGCTTCTCCCAGGATTATGCAAATATATACTAATGTCATGAATGATCACATACGTTGTTGTTTCCTTGAGCATCATCAGTACTGTCTTCGAGCCGGTATTCGTGCATGATCCAGTCAGTCTTCTGGCCATGAGGAGCTCTTCCTCTGTAGAAAACAAGGGTTTTCCTCATTCCAATCTTCTTGTAAGTGTTCCTGATGCACTTATCCCTCCCTGTTGCCTTCCAAAACCCTGCATTTGTAGCTCTATTTGTCCTGGACCCAGTTGGGTACTTCCTGTCCTTGTGACTAAAAAAATACCATTCATTCTGTGGCGTTGACCCAATCCTACACCTCTCTGCATGCATATACATAACCATTAGATGCTCGTCCTCCAATTCAAAGTATTTTCTTTCTAGAGGAAGATGAATCTGTTATATATTATATACTTGGTATGTATACTATATGATGCATAAGCACATTCTGAGGTAGGTGATTTCAATGTTCGGGAATTGTTCCCTTGAATTTGACTGCTTTGAATCCTCACTATATTTATCTTATTTGCCCATTTCATTAAAGACTACTATATTAATTAGCTTTACAGTGAAAGATTTTGACTATATAATAAAAAAAAATGTCCTATGCAGCAATCCCAATTGTTATTCTTTTCTTCTTCATCCCCGTGCAGATGACGTACTATTTTTGTTTAAATATGGGATTGCACGAGTGGTGTAAGCAATTATAAGTTATTATGGCCCTAGCTATCTATGATAACTGATACATTTAATACTTTTACAAATTTAAACTAATTAATTCCTGCAGCTTTGGATCTCTTGCCTTGATGATCATGACTCTCCTACATCATAGCTATACAATAGTGTCCTTTTGATGTACATTTATTGCTCATTCTAGCTTCAAATTTAGCATGAACAAAGGGTTGAGAGAGCTTATTATGAAGGTGATGATTACTGTTTCTAGCTATTTACTCAACAAACAGTAAAAATTCTGCCACTGTCTACGTGAAACTACCAAGGATGGAAGAAATCATTTTTTCAGTTTTCACCAACTAAACATGCAATATGGTACTTCCTAGTAACGATATGTTTTGTTTGGACAAACTCTGGTTGAACCTATAGCATCCCAAAAGAAAGAAAGAGCAAATTAGTGTATAGTTATAGCTTTAATTACCTTGCAACTCCCATGGTTCCATCTTGTTCAAGTCCACTTCTCTGATGACCTCCATATCAAACTTCTGAAAGGAAACCTTCTTCTTCAGGTAGTAATGGAGCAGCTCCTCGTCGGTCGGGTGGAACCGGAATCCTGGAGGCACACCGCCATTAGATGTAGCCATAACCATGCAAACTCGATTTGATATTGAACAATAGCACTACTATAAACTAATAATACTAGGTAGCTTTTTGGCTTTTGGCTAAAACTCTCTCTATGTTGAGATTTGTAAGATAGCAATCATTTTTTTCTACGTGAGGAAGTAGCAACCGGGCTTAAATATGGTGGTGGTGTCAACGGGGGGAAGTAATGGCATGGTAATATGAGAAAGTTGACGGCCGGTGACTACGCCGGTGGGTGTGGTTAAAGATATCGTAAATTGCAAGTCTATGAATGAGACGATAACCAAGTATATATATATTTTTGCTATAGTTTACCATTGGGTCGTGTTGTGTTTCCACTCGCTTTTGTGGAGCGTGCAAATGTGCAAGGATTTTAAGTTGTTCTAGAAATTATAGGTACCAATGCACTGCAATTAGACCAAGTAATACTGTTAGTGAATTGGCTCATTGGGGAAAAACTTGTTCTTGAAATGTTCATATTGTTATTGTAAAGACAGTAGGGTCTTCAACTACGTACTTATTGAACCCAACATGGTGTTTTTGGACCAACTAAACAAGGTATCACTTGATATATATATATTATCACACAAAGACCATCCATATCTTGAATTCACTATATTAAATCAGCTGTGTGATATTATCTAGAATGTTGATGAGCGTTTGGTACTTTTATCTTTATCTTCTGCATTTCCTTTAAACTCTAAGGTTCATGTTTCGAGTGGTAGTGAAAGTGGCTAGGTCGTATAAAAATTATGCTATAAAGTGGACATATTGAGCCACAGGGAAAGATTAGTCTAGCACACAGCTCAAATGCTCTTTCAACTATAAATAAATGACATCCTCGGAGCTTTGCCTTCTCAGCTTTATTAGTTTAGTTGAAATGGTTTGACAGTAGACTCCTCCTAGCATACCAAGTATGAAGTATACACAGGGTTCATGGCCGTTTACCCGTTCTCAAAATCATGGGCACGATTCTATCTATGATGTCAGAACCAGAGGCGGAGGGATGGGGGGCCAACAGGGGCCAAATGTCACGACCCCGGAATCCTAGTGTGCGTAGGAGTTCGAGTTGGGTTGGGACACTACCTTGGCTGTATGGTAGGAATCCTAATATGGCTAGGAGTAGCTAACCTAGTTGTACAAGGATTGGAATTGGGCTTAGCTAACCCAAGTCCATGGGTTTGTGTGGGGGTTAAGTATCCGCTGCGCAACACTCTGACCCCGTGACACATGGCCCCTCCTAAAATAATTTTTTCACTGTTCATAGAATTACTGTTCACTGAAAATTAAGGGGGAAGTAGATTTAATGTCAAAAAATTTGGAGGGAAAAAGAATATGGTATTATACAGTACACGCATGTGGGGAAAAAGAAATACTAACCTAATTCCAACGAGTGGCCTCTAACTACTCTAATTCCAAATGCTTCTGAAGCTTACACAATACACCACTCTACGAAAGGAAGGAATCATGCTATCAAAAAGGAAGACACACTGTCACTGGTAAATGCTAACTAACCTTGTAATTGGTAAGTTCTTAATTCTTATCTTTGTTGCATAGTCTATAGGCCATAATCCGTTATCCCAAAATTTATATCTTTATCTATAATCTGT